>JAQZBX010099601.1:0-11423 GCA_029593785.1 Cabassous unicinctus
TTCAGCCATGTTTTTTTTTTTTTTTTAGGAGGTACTAGGGATTGAACCCAGGACCTTGTACACAGGAAGTTGGCACTCAACCACTTGAACTACATCTGCTCCTTTTCCAGGCATCTCATAAATTTTTATTGGAATCTTCCTTCCACCACTCCTGCCTCTAAACCCTAACATTTACTCAGCTGCTTCGCATATATTATCTTACTCATTAGAATTCAAGCTGGGTCTCTGGTGTTTTTGTAGATTCCATCAACTACAAGTGATCTAGGCTACAGAACACCCTATTAATAACAAAAGTGTTCTATATTGATAGCTCTATTAACTAAGAGAAGTTATTACAGTACCACAGGTCACTGTTGGAAACTTTATTACCCAAGACAGATTCAGCGTCATGCATCACAGGATGTAGATTCCAGTGGCCACTCCACCTTAGCAGACATTTCCTTACTTCTCCGTGTACTACTCATTGCCCAGTGAGGCACACTGCTGTCTTTGGGCCCTCTTGAAATGGCTTGTTGCCTGGTATTATGGCCTAGGCAGTAAGCATCTCTCTCTTAATCTGACCAGATTAAAAGAATGAGGTTCTTCCCCTCAGCCAGACAGCGGCCCTAACCACTCCTTAGTGTCACAGCTACTACTTTTTAAAATGTTCATTAGGGGCCAGGTACTAGTCAACATGCTTTATATACCTTACATGCAATCCTTAAAGCCCTAAGAGGTGTAGGTATCTTTACAGATGAGAAAACTGAGGTACAGTGAGATTAAATAATTTGTCCATGGATCCACAGGTAGTGTGTAACAGCGCTGGGACTTGAATCCAGGCAGATCTGACTCAAGAATTCACTTAATCACCTCAGTATGCTACCCCATGTTATCTAAGCTAGTAACATTAAAGTCTCTTTTTCCAAAGAAGGTGGCTGTGCTGAACACACAGTGTCCTTTGAGTGCACACTAACTGATAAAAAGGAGTTTTGTCCCTGAAAGTTTGTTAACTGAGCTATCTTTTAATAGAAAAATATCTAACAATTTAGTTCCCTAAAGAATGGGACCACTTGTCAGTAGCCACCATAACTTTTTCCAGAATGCCATACAATAAGCTATTCTTCATTCACTCACTATTTTCTAATACACATTATTTAAACTAGTCATTCTCAATTGGTTACCTGACTCATTCTCAAAAACTTTTAAATCAAATTATTTTAACAACAAAAAAAATGAATTACCTAGATAAAATTACTATGTTCCTAATTTAAAATGGTTTATCTAAGATACTGCTTTTAGACTGGGGGAAAGTAGTCTGAAGATGCCCTTCAGTTTCACTGTCTCATTTTCCTAGTTAAGCTCCCCTTTCTTCCCATCTCAGGAAGACTATGGGCTACCCCCAATGCACCACTAATGTTGCAGGGAAAGTTAAAACGTTATCCAAAGCTTAGTATCTACTAGTGCTTCTTCCCCTAAATCAAAAATGCTCAGGGACAAAATCTAAACCTGAAAGCAAAGGAAAAACTTTAAGTAATCAAACCGTATCTACTTTTAAGTCATCTTCCACTTCAAATCTCTCTCAAAAGTATAAATGATGGACAATGGCATCCTTGCTACCAACAGACGGGCTCTGCAGCAAAGAATAAAAGATCTTGATCCTTGTCAAGCCATATGAAAAATCAGTGCTTTCCTCTAAGTATTGAAGAAAAAAAAAGTGGCAAAGGGTAAGATAGTTCTTGAAACACAACTCTACAACCTTGGAAAATCCCTCAGTTGATTCTTGTACCCTCTTCTAACAAGGCTCCTGTTTCCCTCCTTTCTCTGTATCAAATGTATAATCCTGCTCTTGGCTACTGAGCTTGTCTTAATCCCCAGCATAGCAGTTTGATATTATTTATGAATTCCAAAAAGAGATATTGATTATGTTTGTAAACTGGTCTGCTCCTCTGGGCATGATACCCTTTGATTGATTTAAATGCAAAGGCTTTACGTTTACTTGATTAAATCAAGATTAGGGCTTTGAGTCGACCACGTCATTAGGGCATGCAGGATTGAGTCCCCATCCCCTTGGTGGGCTGATAAAACAGACTCTCACACAGAGAAGTAGATACACAGGAGAACACAGAAGCAGATACGCGAGAGAAAAAAGGAAAGGAGCTCCACAGACACGGAAGAGGATCCTGCAGCCCTGGGAAGAGAGATGAGCCATTCGCCTGATAGTTTACAGCTGACCTTGTAGAAGAGCCCTGAGCAGCTGAGCCCAGAAAGAAACGAGCCCTCCTGCCTTCAGCTGAGATTGGAAAGAGTTGGGACTATGGAGCCTTAAGAGAAAGAGGAAGGCTTAACCCTCGCTGAGATCACCTGCCATCTTGCTTCAATACGTGGCAACAGACTTTTGGTGAGGAAGCACCTCTTATGGACCTTGAGATGTACTCTTTAGGGTCTTATAACTGTAAGCTTTTACCCCAAATAAATACTGTTTATAAAAGCCAACAGATTTCTGGTACTTTGCATCAGCACCCCTTAGGCTGACTAATACAGCATCCTTTAAGGAAGATGGCGCATTCTCTACTCTCCTTTTTCCTCCTTCCTGGGTGTTGGAATATAAATAAGATAGCTGGAGCTAAAGCAGCCATGCATTATGAAGCAACATGATAGAAGCTTAGGTCTCTGACACTATAAAGCACCTTATAAGCCTGGTCCACCTTCTTGGACTTTTTAATTTTTTTTATTTTTTTATTTTCTTCTTGGACTTTTACATGAACGAGAAATAAACATATATCTTATTTAAGTTACTGTTATTTTGAGTTTTCAGTCACTTGCAGGCAACGCTAGTGCTTTCTATAGCATACTTCCTTACTACTGCATACTCTTTGTCACTTTAACTGTATAGTCTTTGGGAATATAGGTTCTTACAGTATAATTTACATTACTAAAATACTTCACGACTGACCTAGATTTGAATGAACTTATTATTACATAACTCCAGATGGGTCATTCGTTAGTATTTGTTGGTGGGTGGGAAATAATGGTAGATAAAGGCTCTCAATAAAAAGAGTTAAATTAAAATACGATTCAGATGTTCTCAGAGTTGCTGTTTTTCTCTTTGTTTTCAGGTGTAGTACTGGAAGTCAATTTTGAGAAAGGGAAACATTTAAGAAAACAGGATATTATTCAGGTATATTAAATAATATCTTTTAGGCTATGATGCTGAATGGAGGTTTTTTAAAAGAAGAAATCTTGAATGAATGGATGAGATTTCAAACTACTTTTATCAATCATTTCTATGTAAATTATCAGAGGGAACTACTTTTTCTCCAGACCTCTGGTTTCTATGAGGAGAGCCTCTCTCTAACCTGATCTCTCTTTGACCTTTTACTTACTTTACACGTCCTCTGGGAGGTGGACTTATCTAATTGATAAACTTTGGGAAGGATGACAGTAGCTGTTTGGCCCAGCAGTGCTCTTCTCTTCCCAGGGGCAGGCCTACCGAAGGGAAAACAAACAATACTCTGCCAGTGAAGATGGGCCATAACACAGGTTAAAAAGCCCCCATCCAATTCTATTTACCTTTGATTTATTTAGTAAAGCCTTTGCACAATTATTTTAAAAGGAAAACTTTAGCCTAGATTCCATTCCATCTAGTATTAATTCTGAATTAGTAGACCTTAACAGAAAAATATTGTGTTTTTCTTAGTTTTCAGGAACAAGAAAAAAAAATTAACAGCAACAATAAATGCTTATGTTTTATTTGTCCATGGGCTTGGAGAGAGGTTCTCTCTGGTGTCTAAATCATATCTCAACAGTCAAGCTTCAAATGGTTCCCCAGTGACCTACAGAGTTCATGACCCTCCCTCAACACTCAGCCTTTACACAAGATAGAAAATTGGGCAAAAAGTAAGTAGTACCTGTGATGCAGGGGTGTTCATACTGTATGTGAAACTCCTGAATATGAGATAATATAACAACATTCAAGCAAGGAAACTAGATGTTTCTATTTCCCAAGAGGTAGATTTGCTTGTAGAGTACTTGCTCTTCTAAATTACAAACCAATTTCTACTCCGATCAGGGAGGAAGACAAGAGCAACTTTGAGCAGGGCACTAAGCCAATTCCTTTATATATTCTAATTCATTTAAACCCTCTAAAGTAAGGGAGAAAACTGTGACTTGGGGAAGTTAAATTAATTGCCCAATTTCACTCTGTAAGTGGCAGTTCTAACACTTGAAGCCAGCGCTGTGTGGCTCCAAAACCATGCAAATTCCCCAATATTACACAGCAGCCTGCAAGCTGTTACCTACTAGATCCTGTGCTACAGAATCGACGAATCAATGACTTGGATCTTTTTTGCCACCTAAGGACTCAACCTAACCTTCTGCAAATTTCCATATCAATTTTTCATCTCAGTGGTCTTTGAAACTATCTGGCTTTCTGTGGTAGATTGTAGAAATGGCTAAAATATTTTATAGCTCTTCCTATCAAGAGGAAGGGTCCCTTTCTCTACCCTTTGGCTACGGCCTGGCTTTATGACTTGCTTGGACTAACAGAATGTGGCAGAAGCATCACTGTGGGAGTTCTGAGCCTGGGACAGGCTCAGAACAGGTCCTCTTGGAACCTTCTGCCATCAAAGGAACAAGCCCTTGGCTAGCCTGATGGTGGAGGAAAGGCTATGTAGAGCTGAGATGAATCATCAGGGGTGGGGATCCCAAGACTAGCCAGTGCCCAGCTGTACCGGCAGCTGACCACAAACATGTGAATGGTCCTAGCCAAGACCAGAACCACCCAGCTGATCACAGCCCAAATTGCTGACCCACAGAATAGTGACTGTTTTAAGCCACTAAGTTTTAGGGTGCTTTGTTATATGGCAAAAGCTAATTGATAACCCCTCTCTGACCTAGATTCAGAGCTGCCTCGCAGTTAAAAATAAATGCAGGATAGGCCCAAAGGTCATTAAAAAATATATTGATCACGGCGTATCTATTCTGCTATCTTCAAGGCTGTTCTGATTCCATGTTAGCACTCCCCAAACACAAATAGGCTGGGACTTCAAACAGATGACAGTGACCTGGTCCAACCTTCCCCTTACATATGCTCTTTGAGGCAAGAATAACTTTCTACAACTCTCTGTATCAAAGAGTGACCATTTTAACCTCTAGGAAAGCTAGAATCTTCCAAATGTGTAATCAGAAACTTGGTAAAAAAAAAATTTGGCAACTTTTTTTTTTTTTAATTTCTTCTTTTATGGAAGAAAGCCATGCCTACTGGCAGTTCAGTCCTTGACTTTCAACTACACTGTTTTTAAAAGCAGTTTCTGGGAAGCAAATGTGGCTCAAGTGATTGAGCTCCCACCTACCACATGGGAGGTCCCTGGTTCAGTTCCCAGTACCTCCTAAAGACAGCGAGCTGATGCGACAAGATGACACAAGAGACATGGGGTGGAAAACATAATGAGATATAAAACAAAGCAGGGAGCGGAGGTGGCTCAAGCAATTAGGCACCTCCCTTCCATATCAGAGGTCATGAGTTTGGCTCCTGGTGCCTCCTAAAGAAACAAGGAAGATGAACGGACACAGCAAGTGCAAACAAAGGATCAGGAGAAACAAATAAATAAAATAAATCTTAAAAAAAAATAATGAAAGCAGTTTCTAAGTCCTGGAAGACAGCTCAGGCCAAGTCTGGGAACTGCAATTTAAATATGTACAAAAGAGTCTATGATCTTTTGCAATTTATGACCATAACTAAGTTTTAGCAAAAAAACTGGTATCAAGCCTCACATCTAACTGGATGGTGCTTAAACATGGACTAATGATGAATTCTTGCTACCGCTTAGTGCAAATTTCACTGGAACCATAATTCTGGAACACCATTTCATTGCTTCTTAGAGAATGTTACTTCATAGACAAAATAGGCTTTATTTGTAAAAGATCAGAGTTAACTTGTTAAAATTAAATTAGTTATTATGGTATTTTTTCCTTTATACCAAAATATTTTATTACTATAAACTCGACATCAATTATTCACATTAAAAAAGTATTCCAAGTTTAACAAAAGAAATAACTCTAACTGCAACTCAGAATGTTCTATTACAATACTTACTGTCAGCTAAAAAAGACTGAAGTACAAAAAAGCAGTGCCTTTCACAATGACCTCTGCTTTAAGATTCTGAGGCCGAATCTGAAGTTTAAAGTTGCTAAGTCAGTTCCAAAAAATTAAATTGTACCTGGTGACTGAGTTGAATAATGGTTACCCAAAAGTACTGTGGTATCATCAGCTGGATCCCAGCCATGTGCACCTGCAAACTGTGGTAGACAGGAGAAGTGCAGATAAGAACAACCTAAAAGCTGATTCTGAATGTTTTTTATATTTGGGAACTGACCCAAGAAGACAAGATTAGTGGATCCAAGGCAAAAAGATAGAGTATGATATAAGGGTCACTGTGCATTCTTAAAGGGGTTTGTAATTGCCATTGTCCATGGCACTCCCTCCAACGGGGCCTATTGCTTCTCTGACCTAGGCCTCCTATCAATTCCTAGATGATTTTAATTTCATTCATTCATTCATTCATTCAGCCAAAATTTGCTGTGTGCCTACTATGCTAAGTGCTATTTGCTGTGAGATGATTCAGTTTGGCATCTTCCTGGAAAAAAAAAGAAGGCAATGAGGAAATCAGACAAAAAAAAATCATTTAGGGGATAGTTTAATTGATGCAAGGTATAATAAATACTTCTGAAACAAACATGTAAATATATTTGTACTTCATTGAGAATGAATTCAGTGAAAAATGGAAAAAATCTATCACTGGTACCTGTATCCCAATTCTTCACTGAGATGGATCATATGAAGGATATATGATTCCTTGCTTGTTCCAGTAAGGCCGGGCAACAATAAGACAGTAGGTCTGGTGCTGGCATCCAAATAACACTTATTGTTATCATTATCAAACCAGTCCAGTGAAATCTGTCCTCCATCTGCAGTTTTAATAAGCTCACTGAAAGGAACAATGCAAAAGACATTACTCATTAAGTATTTCAAATCATGTCAAGTTTGCTGTCTTAATTCTATCAACATATGACATCATTTGGTCAAGCCAAAGTAACATTTTTATGCATTTATATATGTATATCATTCTCTTTCATTACAAAGATGTTATGAAGCTTAGTGCCATAAAATATTTCCAGCAAACTCAGTAAAAGGTAGTATGCAAAAATGAATTTCAAAGCACCTCAAATATTTATCTTAATCATTTCATTATTACTCTAAAATACTCAGCACTAACCCCTGTTTGACTGAGGTCACCCAAAAAACTCAACAGGAGATTAAGAATAAGTAAAATGCCAATCTGACCACCACTGTAGCTCTTTTCACTCAGTAATAGTCTCCCAACTTCTTAAATATTTAAAAATACCTCTCACACAGTTTCTATGAACTTATAGAATTTTCCCAAACAAACAGTGCAAGTTCCAGGCAACAAAAGGAACTCCAGTAGGACTAGATGACTCAGGGAAATTAATAATAGACATCATTCGAGTCTCCTGGTTTACTGATATATTCTGTACCATCTCTTTAACACCCCAAGGACATTATCATCAAGAACCCATTTGCTGAAATTTTAGGTTGCATATATGTTACTAAAATAAATTTTCTTTAAAATTTTTTTTTTTTTAAAAAGAACTCATTTGCTTATCAATATGAAGTCCTTTTACAGGAGTCCATCACACAAAACCCAAATTAATTGGCATCCTTCTCCCACCCCCACCCCTCAGCACCTGCTACATCTCAATGAACTGGTGCATATCATTAAAGGATCTATGTCCTCAGGCACAGATGCATGACAAACCTGAAAAGAGTAATAACCCTCAGCACACTTCTCTCATCCTAGAAATAAACTATTAACATCAGGGTGCAAAGAGTGGGGAAAGACAACATCTGGTTGTTTTCCTGTAGTTGGGAGTGGAAACCTTCCACTTTCATTCCCCTTTCCTTTTCTATATGTTTACTAAACCATAGGTTCTATTAACCAAAAACTGGGAGAATGCAAATCTGTGTGTGTGTGCGTGTGTGTGTGTGTGTGTGTGTGAGAGAGAGAGAGAGAGAGAGAGAGAGAGAGAGAGAGAGAGAGGTTTTGGAAGTGATTGAAAATGGAAGTGTACTTACTTCCTGTACTGCACAGGGGGCTTGGAGGTGATGAAAGGTCTCAGCAGTGTCTGTCCTCGACTCTCCCAGCACCAGACCGTCGGGTAGTAGGTTTCTGTCACCACAGGACAGTGGTCCTGAAGGAAGCGGCTGAAACTCTCGCCCCCCGTTACTAACTGTGGTTTCTGAAGGAAAAGTCGGTATCAGTGCAGGGTCCAGAACAAAGTTTCTGCCCACCGTAAAGGAGAAATGAGCACAGACTTGTCCCTGGCTCACACTCGCGCACGCGCTCCCTCTAATTACATCTCCTTCTAAAAGCCTTCCGCCAATAATTCAGACTCACAACGGATTTATACTGTTTTATAAATTCCTCAGGGAGGGGAGAATTGAGATAAGGGAGTCACCGGTAAAAGCCCGGCCAAGCGCGCGGAACAAAACCGTGCATGGGCTAGCGCGCGGAGAGCGGACATCGTCGCCCGCCCGAGGCCAGCGGGGCCGGGCTGCGGTCCCGGGACACCCCCAGCCAGGCGGGATGCGCCGACCGGCTTTCCCTCGCACACTGGAGGGGCGTCCATCAGACTCCAGGGACAGGGCGACAGGGCGATTACTCGGGAACTCTGCACGCCCCCAACGCGGCCCCAGCCCCCCACCCCTGCGCGCGCCGCCCGGGGCTGCCTCGCTCGGTGCGGAGCGCCTGCAGCCCCGCGCTACCCCCGGCTCACCTTGGCAATGCTGCTCAGGTAGTAGCAGGCATAGGCGACGCTGAAGCCCAGGATCAGGGATAAGCCCACTCCCGACCCGAAGAACCCGGCCCGGACCTGGTGCTCCAGGTAGAGGGAGAGCTCCCGGGAGAGCCCCCGCAGGTCCATGGCGAGCCGCTGCATGGCCCGGGCAGGGCGGCGCGCGGTCCTGCGGCGGGAGGCGAGCCCCCCGGCGACTAGCGGGAGTCCCGGTGCTGCGCTGCCACCGCCCCTGACTAGAGCGTCTCCTGCCGGGCGCAGCGCCGCTTCCGCCAACAGACGCAGCCGAGCGGCCTGGGGAGGCGTAGCCCGGGCCGCCCGCCGCCGCTGGCCCCGCCCCAGCTGCCCGGCTGCAGCCCGGGGCCGCCAGCCACTCAGGAGCGTTCCCGAGGCGCCGGGACCAGCCCGGCCGCCGCGCGGGTGACAGACGGGCTCGGGGCTACGGCGCTGGCTACGGCGCTGGCAGCCAAGGTGAACCTAACCTGGGGAGCCGGGAGAGAGTGCGCTGACCCTGAAGAAGGAAACGGCGCTCTCTCGGGTCTCGGGGCGGCACCTCCCCCAGTGACCTTGAACGGACTTTGAACCAGTCGGTTAATCCACTAAACTAGCTGTTTAGGGTGACCGGGAAGTGTGTCTTGGAGTCAAGGATTTGGGGAGTTAACGCCAAAGAAATGTTTGGGGAATGCACCACGTAGTAAAAGAATGCTTCATCCTCCCGGAGTTTGTGCTGCCCCCTAAGACTATTAAAAGAGCAAAATATTCGATCAACATTAAACAGGGAAGACCTTCGTGCTTAACTTTAAATCTCTCTGTGAATCCTTCTAGTAGCTAAGTGCAACCTAAATAAGAAGTGATTCCCGAAAATAAATGAGAAGGTCAAGAACTGGGATTCAATCATTTTAAAAGCCTGTTCATCGTTCATTAATGCTTAGAATTTATTTATGTACCGAGATTCACACCAATTACCTAATATATAGACAAGAAGCCATTCGTAAAATAGGTTCTCCTAGTCTTATTTATGGCAACGTGGCTATAGCCAAGAGATGCTTTTAGGCATCTGAAAGGTCAGAAGATTTAACAATAAGTTTTTATGGATTCTTTCCTCCAAGAGGTACTAATAGCGGCAAAATACGCAAAAGGAAAACTATGATCTCATATAGGACTATAAAAATTTCACAGGATTATAGACTAATGATATAAATTAGTGATGGGGAGATGGAGTTACACCCAAATGGTCTTGAAGTGAGCAATTTATTTGCCTGTGATTTGATCATTGCTTCATAAACTTGCAACGTGATGGTTTCCGGTATCCGGAATAATTCAGTTAACCTCACTGAACCGGTTGGTTTTTTTCCCTTTAGTCTGTAGAATGATAAATTTCAACTTTATAGAGTTGTCGGGAGGACGAAATGGAATAACGTATGTCCTAGCCTTCTCCTGAGCATAAGTTAATTCTCTCTCAGTCCCTAGTTCTGATACTTGAGCTTTGAGCCCACAGGACAAATCCACACATGTACATGCTGGTTTGCCATACTTGAGGCTTCACGTGCAATGATGGCCTTTGAATGCCTGCACCTGCCTTCTGCCCACAGATAAATACATGTACTTTTTTTTTTTTTTTTTCCTATCTGGTTGCGTGATCATCTATTTGGTGCCTCGCTTCGCGGCCGGGAGCACTGCGTAGGTCTGGGATGCCTTTTTTTATTTTTTTACCGGGAGGTCCCAAGACTCTACCCCAGGTCCTCCATATGGTAAATGGGAGCTCAATTGCTTGAGCCACAGCCACTTTCTACATGTACTTTTCATTTTGTGAGTTTAAAGTGAAAATATTACAGAAAAGGATAAGATGCCAATCTGTAAAGGTTATGTACTGCTTGATTCCAACTAAACGACATCGTGGAAAAGACAAAACCACAGAGACAGTAAAACTATCGAGATCAGTGGTTGCGGTGGGTTCAGGAGGAGGAGGCCAGAGATGAATAGGTAGTGCCCAGGAATCTTTTAGGGCAGTGAAATTATTCTCTATGCTATCTTATTGTGGATACTTGACATTATGCATTTGTCAAAACCTATAGAACTGTTCACACAAACAGTAAACCCTAATGTAAACTATGGACTTTAGTTACTAATAATGTGTCAGTATTGGTTCATCACTTGTAACAAAGGTACCTCACTGTATTAGTCAGGGTTCTCTCGGGAAACAGAGTCAACAGGAGATATCTGTCAATAATATGAGATTTTAAAAGAGTCTCTCACGCAACCGTGGGGATGCACAAGTCCAGGCTCCACAGGCAGGCTGCAAACCAGTGGCTCCGATGAAAGTCCGACGAAGGGTCGTTGATGAGTTTCTGGGAGAAGTTGCCTGTCCAACGACGAGCTGGGAAATTCTCTCTGAATGTTGAAATCACTTCCCCTTTTAAGTTATTCAACTGATTGGATAAAAGCGCCACCCATTGATGATGTAATCTCCCTGATTGATGCAGATGTAATCAGCCATCCACGCAGTAAACTCACTGGTGATTGAAGTCCATAAATGCTCTTGTATTACAATTAGCCCAGTGCTTGTTGGAACA
>JAQZBX010099602.1:0-11458 GCA_029593785.1 Cabassous unicinctus
TTTTTTTAAACAAATCAGTTTTATTGATACATATTAATAAAGCATAGAATTAATCCAAAGTGTACAATCAATGGTATATGGTATAACCACACAGTTGTGAGTTCATCACTTCAATCATTATTAAAGCATTTTCATTATTTCAATAATAATAATAATAATAAACAAAAAAAACAGACAAACAAGAAAATTCCTCACCTCTCAATCTCTCTCTGTTTCACCCAATGGGCCTACCTATTTCTGGCTATTCTTGCACAATTATTTATTTATTTATTAATCAGTTTTATTGAGATATATTCACATACCATATGATCTATCCAAAGTTTTTAATCAATGGCTTTTAGTATAATTGCAATGTTGTTCTTTCTTTTTGGAGTAATGAAATTGTTCTAAAATTTTTGAGATGATGAATGCCTTTCTATTTTTTTTTCTTAAGATTTATTTATTTACTTGATCCATTTTAAACCCCCCTCCCCATTTGCTGTTTTTGTTTCCATTCGCTGGGCAATTCTCTGTGTCTGCTTTATCTCTTCTCATCCTCCTCCTCCAGTCTTCACCAGGATTTGATCCTGGAGACCTCCGATGTAGGAGAGAGGTGTTCTGCCATCAGCACCACCTCAGCTCCTGGTTTTTTGGAGCTTTCGGAGCATCTCGTCTTGTCTCTCTCCTTTTACGTCATCATCTTGCTGCATGGCTCCCGGGGCCTGGCGGCTCACCGGCACACAGAGCCTGGCAGCCCATGCGCCTTCTGTATTTTTTTTATTTTACCGGGAGGTCCCAAGGATCGAACCCAGGTCCCTCCATATGGCAGATGGACGCCCAACCATTTGAGCCACATCCGCCCCGCCTTTCTATTTTAACATCTTTAAAATATATTACTTAATCTAAAATAGGGGTTGGCAAACTATGGCCCATATGTCAAGTCCTGTCTGCAGCCTATTTTTTGTAAGTAAAGTTTTACTGGAACTCAGCTACATCCATGCATTTACTTATGGTCTATGGCTACTTTCACATTATAATGGCAGAGTTGAGGAGTTGAAACAGGGATCATATTGCTAACAGTGCTGAAAATGTTTATTAGCTGGCACTTTTAAGGAAAAGTTTGGTGACCCCTTATCTAAAACATCACTGCAAATGGTATTCAATATAAGAAATAAAATTGTTTGAATTAGATGGCATAAGTGTAAAATCTGGTTTTCTAAAATTCTCTTATAAAGAGCATTTTCAACCTTTTTCATCTGTAAAACAAATCTAAGTAAAGAAGTTCTTCCACTTCGTTTTAAAAGTAATTTTAAAAAATCATTAATGGTCTTTTAAGTCTAATTCAGCATTTTCAAAAATTTTATGGATTGCTGTTAAATATCCACATAATCCCAATATATATTTCAGATAGTTGCCATCATAGTATACTTTGATTTTGTTAACTGCCATTATTTTTATATTTGCAAATATTTTTTCATCTCTGTATAATCTTCATTATTATTGTTAGTGCTCAAATAATTTTTTATCATGTCAAATACTTCCATTGTCTTATTTTGGAAATTTGGAATTATTTTTGTTTTTATTAAAAACACTGTAGCCATAAATATGTTTGTACACCTTCATCTTTTATTTTTTAATTATATTTTTAGGGCAAATGGCCCCAAATTAAGTTAAGGACTTGAAGTATGTTCGCAAAGGTATGACTGAACATTGCACCAGACATTATTCTAGGCATTTTACAAAGTTTATCTGTTATTCCTCTCCTATGAACAGATGTTATTATTATCAGAATTTTATACATGGAAAAACAAAATAATTGGTCCAATTTCACACTATAAGCAATACATTTGGGATATTAAGCTAGGTTTTTGACACCAAATACCATTCTATCACCAAGATGACTTGAATTTGCTTGATTTTATTATTGAGAATGAACATTGTTCCATTGATAAAATATGTCTATTGTCCTTCCTATCAAATTTTCGTTCACTTTCTGTGCACTGAGAATTTTAATACACCCATTCACACAGGCACACACAAATTACATATCAGTATTAACGACGGCTCTCTGAGGAAAATTTTCTTAGAAATAGTCCCCTCTTCCAATTTAAACCCAAAATAGAAATGTGTTAAATTTAATATTTTTAAAAATATTTAGTAAACTTTATTTGTTTGCAGTTTCACTTAAATATTACCTCTAGGGGCTTATTAAGAACGTCTATTTCAAAATTAAAATAAGAATTGAACTTAACTTTTGGCAAAAGAATTCAATTTTAGGTTTGATTTGTGAACTATTGTGTACCTTTGAATTTAATAAATATCCATGATATCTGAAGGCAGTCTCTTTAAAAGAATACTTCAAATGAAATATTATTACATAATGACAGCAGTAAAATAAGTTAGAAGCTGTCAAAAGATAACAAAATAGGTGGTCTGAGAGTGCTCTTATGTTTGGAGTCTTGGTTCATATTGTATGTAATGTTACTAGAACCCATAATAAAAACTGAATGAATGCAGAGTAGGAGATTATAGCAATTCATTAAATATTTAGCACTAAAAATAAATATTAAGCATCATAGAGTTCTATGTGTAAAACTGTAAATTGATATTTTAATTTTTTACTGATTCTTCAAAGTCTATTCTTTTGCAATTGCTCCACTTGATTTGTTTATTTTTAGACGGGGGTGATTACTTAAGAAAATATTTGTAAATTTTATCAATTTTGAAATTATAATGTTATTTTAACGTCTATATAATTTGATGAGAATAAAAGTGGTTTTTGTATTGGTAGGTTTGTAATAATGAAAGACATTGAATCATATTATTTCTCCTTTTTTGTTGATTGAAGATTAGGTACACAAATAATACAATAATATTTTTGCATTAATTCATTTATTCAATTAATTATTTTGGATATTTTAATAAATTTAATAAAAACTGATATTAATAAGATGAGTAAAGTGTAAAGCTCTCTCAAGAGTTAGGCCTTCATTTAAAACTCTGATTTGGTGGTACTTATGGAAAGCTCAGATTAGTTTAAAAAATTTACAAGTGGAATTATAGTTTTATACAAGAGTAGACTTTAATTCGGTATTGAATGTAGTTAATAACTAAAAGTTAGGCATTAAAAAGATAAAGATGAAAGTGATACTCTTTTCTAGGTTATACCCACATGTTTGAGTAATTTGTTCATATATTCTTCACTTAGGGTGCCATTTCTATACTAAAACGTTAGATAACAGTGATAGATTATCTGTTTGCTAATAAAATAATGTATTTACAATACTATATTTTTAACAGTTCTGGATAATTTTTACATTTCCTAACACACTTGCAAGGATTGGTTCTGTTAAATTACAAATGATAAATTACTATTTATAATTATTAATTTACCAAACCATAACTAATAGAAAAAGTAATTATTTACTCAATATTGATTTCCTGTAGGAGACCTTTGCATTAGTTCATTTAATTTTCTTTCAAGTCAGATCTGAAATGTGTTCCATAATTTATTTCAAGTGCCTTCATAAATCAACAAAAATCCAAACAATGAAAGAAAAGTATTGAATCAAATGTATAATGCCACCCAGTAACATTTGTCACCCAGAAATATAAGAACATGCTCTTTAAAGTTCAGGTGGGAAAAATGGTTTTAAAAAGGGAGGTTGTCTTTGTTGCATTTTTAAGTAAATTTAAGAAATTATAATCCTATTTTCTAATTCTTGAAGATAAAACAATTAGGTGATATTCCTGATCATGTTGCAGTTAATCCTTAATCGTGTTTTTTACTAGATAGTACAAATGATCCTATTTTTTAAAAATGGGAGAGAATGTGTTTCATTCAATTCTCATATATCCTTTTTTGTCAATTAGTACATATAAAAATTTGGTGTATTGTCAAATATATTTAAAATTAATTGACATAGTGATACCATATAGGCATCAATGCATACATACATAACATATGAATTATGATATATGAAAAGACCTATTTTTATAAATTGTAATTCAGAGTTATTACTTTAGATATATCAATTTTATCACATTTCATTTCATTAAATCTAGTTGGCAGAAGAAATTATATAATGATTATATATTAATGTCATTTAAATTATTTACACAGTATTTTACATATTTTAATATAAAGGTAAATAATTGTCAGTGTTATGATTCCATTTTAGCTATTACACACATTTTAAAGCTCAATTCTTGGTATATTTTGGTTAAATAAATATAAATATATCGAATTATTCAGTATTCATCAACAAAATTTTTTATTTTATTTATTTATTTCTCCCCCTCCCTTGTTATTTATGCTCGCTGTTTGCACTCTGTGTCTGTTTGTTGTGTGCTCTCTGTGTCTCTGTGTCTCTATGTCTGCTCATCTTCTTTTTAGGAGGCACCGGGAACCAAACCTGGGACCTCCCTTTTGGGAGGGAAGTGCCCAATCACTTGAGCCAATTCTGCTCCCTGCTTGTTCTATCTCTCACTGTGTTTCCTCATTGTGTCTCTTCACTGTGTCATCTCGTTGCATCATCTTGTTGTGTCAGCACACTGCGCCAGCCCATTGCGTCAGCTTGCTGTCTTGCTCATCTTCTTTAGGAGGCACTGGGAACTGCACCTGGAACCTCCCATGTGGTAGGCAGGCACCTAAATGCTTGAGCCACACCCTCTTCCCATATCAACAAATTTTAAGAAGGAATCAATCTCAAATTTATTCAGGTCTTTTGAGTTTGACATAATTTAGGTTAATTGTTTATTGGAGTGTAAAGAAAAGGGGAGAGGTCTCTCACTCAATTGAAATATTTAAGAAATGTTTGTAAGTATATAGAATAGACCTAAATTAGATTTCTCAAGAGCAGTGTACTCTATGTTCAGATATTGAAAAGCATTTTGAACTAGGAATGAAAAGACTGTTTCTAAATCATTATTTTGCCACTAAGTGACAAATCTTAGAACTTTTTTAGTTTTAATTTCAACAGCCTAAATGTCAGTGATTTTAAGTTATGAAATATTCTGCACCTCACTTAGTGTTTCCAAACATTATGTTTATTCAGATTATTTAAGCATTTTAAAATGATATGGTCTTTCAATTAACTATCACTATTCATAGATCATGCTACTTTATATAAATTAGTTTTGAGACCCTATCTCAGGTCTTGTTTTTCTTTAACTCTCCTACATTTATAATGACAGGAATATGTGAATTACTATTTTTGTGTTGCTCCTGATAATAATCATCCATACCATATTTCAAATACAGTAGTGGATTTTATTTTTATCTTATTAGGATGAGGTATCAACTCAGAGTCCTCATATTTTTGTTGTTATGTAGCTTTTAAGGGTATGTGTTTATAAATAAGTCATTCAGTTTTCAAGGATCATCTAACTTCCCCAACGAATGCTTCTCTAATGCATGCCACTTTCATTGCTATATTCTTTCCTTGAATTCCCATAACACCTATAGCTTATATTAATCCTTTTTAAAGTGGTTTTATGGAGATATATTCACATAACATACAGTCCATCCAAAGCGTACAATCATTGGCTTTTAGTATAATCACAGAGCTGTGCATTCATCACCACAATCATCTATATGCTGTCTACAAGAGACAGCTTAGATGCAAGGACAAAATTGGGCTGAAAGTGAAAGGTAGGAAAAAGATATTCCACACAAACAGTAACCAAAAAAGCTGGCATAGCTACATTAATAATGGACAAAATAGACTTTAAATGCATAACTGCTAGAAAAGATGAAGGACATTATATATTAATAAAAGGGGCAGTTCACCAAAAAGAAATAATAATAAGCATTTATGCACTTAACCAGGATGCCTCAAATACATTAGGCAAACTGGCCAAACTGAAAGGAGAAAGAGATGTCTCTACAATTGGCGACTTCAATATACCATCTCATCATTGGACAGAACATCTGGACAAAGGATCAAAATGGAAACAAAGAGCTTGAATAATATGATTAATGAACTAGACCTCTCAGACATACATATCCTCTATACACACCTACTGAAGACCCCTAGCATTGGCATAGTACCTTCTTTGTCATTGATGCAAGAACATTACAATATTACCATTAACTATAGTCCATAAGTTACATTAGTTGTATTTTTCCCATGTATCACCACATTCTTAACATCCTGTAAGAGTGACGTACAGTTGCTCTAGTTCATAGAAGAACATTCTTATATTTGAACTATTAACCACAATCCTCATCCACCAATGAGTTCACTGTTATACAGCCCCTAGTTTATCCTCTAGCTTACCTTCAATTGACAGTTACGTCCCTAGATTATCCTTTTCAACCACAGTCACATTTATAAATCAACAATGTTAGTTATACTCAACATAATATGTCACCATCAACACTATCCATTTCCACACCCTTACAATCAACTTTATTAAATATTCTGCATACATTAAGCACAGCACCCCCTTCTCAACCCACATTCTATTTCCTAGTAAACTATACTCTAGATTTAAAATTCATGAGTTTACTCATCGTATTTAGATCAGATTAGTGAAACCATACAATATTTGTCCTTTTGTGCCTGGCTTATTTCACTCAACATAATGATCTCAAGGTTCATCCATTTTGTTATATGCATCACGACTTCATATCTTCTTACAGCTGAATAGTATTCCATCATATGTGTATACAACATTTTGTTTATCCATTTATTGGCTGATGGACCTTTAGGTTGTTTCTATCTTTTAGCAATTGTGAATAATGCTGCTATGAACATCCACGTGCAAATGTCAGCTTGCAGCCTTGCTTTCAGTTCTTCTGAATATATTCCTAGTAGTGGGATTACGGGATCATACAGCAGTTCTCTATTTACCTTCTTGAGGAACCACCAAACTGTCTTCCCAAGAGGTTGCGCCATTCTACATTCCCACCAAAAGAGAAGGAATGTTCCTACTTCTCCACATCCTCTCCAGCACTTGTAGTTTCCTGTGTTTTTTTTTTAAATAATACTCATTCTATAAGGCATGAAATATTTCATTGTTGTTTTGATCTGCATTTCCCTAATAGCTAGTGATGATGAATATCGTTTCATGTGCTTTTCAGTTATTTGTATTTCCTCTTTGGAAAAGTGTCCATTCAAGTCTTTTTGGCCATTTTTAATTGGGTTGATTTTTTATCATTGAGTTGTATGATCTCTTTATATAACATGGAAAGCAAACCCTTGTCGGATATGTGGTTTCCAAATATTTTCTCCCATTGAGTAGGCTAATTTTTCACCTTCTTGACAGTCTTTTGAAGAACAAGAGTATTTAATTTTGAGGAGGTCCCATTTATCTATTTTTTCTTTCATTGCTTGTGTTTGGGTGAAATGTTTAAGAAAGCACCTACCACAAGAACTTGAAGATGTTTCTGTATATTTTCTTCCAGGAATTTTATGGCTCTAGCTTTTATATTTAGGTCCTTGATCCATTTTGGGTTAATTTTTGTATAAGGTGTAAGATAGGGGTTCTCTTTCTTTCTTTTAGAAATGGATATCCAATTCTCTCAGCACCATTTGTTGAACAGACTGTTCTGGTCCAGCTGGGTGGGTGAGACAGCCTTGTCAAAAGTCACTTGACCATAAATGTGAGGGTCCATTTCTGAACTCTCAATTCGATTCCATTGGTCAATGTGTCTATCATTATGCCTGTGCCTGTACCATGCTGTTTTTAACCACAGTAGCAAAGTAATATGATTTAGAGTCAGGAAATGAGAGTCCTTCACCTTTGTTCTACTTTTTAAAGATATTTTTGGCTACTTGGGGCCCCTTACCTTTCAAATAAATTTGAAAATTGGCTTTTCCATTTCTGCAAAAAAGGCTGTTGGAAGTTTTATTGAGATTTCATTGTATCTGTAAATCACCTGGGTAGATGTGGCATTTTAACAATATTTAGTCTACCAATCCATGAACACAGAATGTCCATCATTTATTTAGGTCTTCTTTGGTTTCTTTTAGCAATGTTTGTACTTTTCTGAATACAAGTCCTTTATATTGTTGGTTCAATTTATTTGAAACTTTTAGTTGCTATGGTAAAAGGAATATTTTTTTCCTGCCTTCCTCCTCAGATTGTTTAGTAGTACAGTATAGAAACACTACTGATTTTTTTATTCTTTACCCCCAAGATGGCTCCCTTGTCTGTTTGCTCATTATTTTTGCTTGCTGTTTGCTCATTGGTTTTTGCTCATTGTCTGCTTGTTGTCTGTTTTTTCTTTAGGAGGCACCAGAACTGAACCCAGGACCTCCCAAATGGGAGGTGGACACTCAACTACATGGGCCACATCTGCTCCCTGCTCGTTTTGTTTTTCCTCTTTGTCTCCTTGTTGTCTGCTCATTGTTTTTTTCTTGTTGTCTGCCTGTTGTTTTTTTGCTAGTCGTCTGCTCAGTGTTTTTGCTCGATGTCTGCTCATTATCTGTTCGTTGTTTGTTTGTTGTCTTAAGGAGGCACAGGGAACCAAACCCAGGATCTCCCATGTGGGAGGTGGATGTTCAACTGCTTGAGCCACATCTGCTCCCCCACTCCTGATTTCTGTGTATTAATCTTGTATCCCACCATTTTGCTGAAGTCATCTAATAGCTCTAGTAGCTTTGTTGTGGATTTTTTTTAGCATTTTCTAGGTAAAGAATCATGTCATCAGCAAATAGCAAAAGTTTTACTTCTTCCTCTTCTATTTGGGTGCCTTTTATTTCTGTTTCATACCTAATTGTTCTAGCTAAAACTTCTAGCACATTTTTGAATAATGGTGGCAACCTTGGGCATCCTTGTCTTGTTGCTGATCTCAGCAGGAAAGTTTTCAATATTTCACCCTTGAATACAACATTATTTGTGTTTTTTCAGATATGCACTTTACCATGTTGAGAAAGTTTCCTTTCATTCCTATTTTCTAATCCTATTTATCCCTTCAAGAAAGGATTTTGGTTTGTCAAATGCTTTTTCTGCACCGATCAAGATGATCATGTGATTTTTTTCCCCTTGATTTATCAATGTAATGTATTACATTGATTGATTTACTTGTATTGAACCACCTTTGGATACATGGGGGGAAAACTCACTTGATCATGATATATAATTCTTTTAATGTGCTGTTGGATTCAATTAGTAAGTATTTTGTTGAGGATTTTTGCATCTATATTCATTAGAGAAATTATTCTGTAACTTTCTTTTTTCATAATATCTTTATCTGGCTTTGTATTAGGGTGATGTTGGCTTCATAGAATGAGTTTGTTAGTATTCCCTCCTGTTCAATTTTTTGGAAAAGTTTGACAAGATTGGTATTAGATCTTCTTTGAATGATTGGGAAAATTCATCTGTGAAGCCGTTGGTCCTGGGCTTTTCTTTTTTGGGAGGTTTTTGGTGACTGTTTCAATCTCTTTACTTGTGATTGGTTCAGCAGCACATCTACTAAAATTGGAATGATACAGAGATTAGCGTGGACCTCAGATTGCTCATTACTAGTGTATAGAAACCCTACTGCTTTTTGTGTATTACTCTTGTATCCTGCCACTCTGATGAACTCATTTATTAGCTCTAGCACCATTATTGCAGATTTTTCAGGACTTTCTAGGTATAGGATCATATCATCTGCAAATAGCTAAAGTTTTACTACTTCCTTTCCAATCTGGATGCTTTTATTTCTTTTTCTTGCTTGATTGTTCTAGTTAGAATCTCTAGCACTATACTGAACAATGTAGTGACAGTGGGCATCCTTGTTTTTTTCCCAATCGCAATAGGAATTCTTATATTCTTTCACTATTGAGTACAATGATAGCTGTGGGCTTTTCATATATGTCTTTTAAAATTCCTATCTTTTGGAGTAATTTTAATAAGAAAGGATTCATATTTTGTTGAATGCCTTTTTTACATCAATGGAGATTATCATATGATTTTTCTTCTTCAAATTATTAATATGGTATATTATGCTGATTGATTATCTTGTGTTGAGCCACTCTGGCAAGCCTGGAAAAAAAAACCCACGTGATCATGAAGAATAATTCTTTTAATGTGTTATTGGATTCAATTAGCGAGTTTTTGTTGAGGATTTTTGCATCTGTATTCATTAAGGAAATGGGTCTGTAATTTTCTTTTTCATAATATCCTTATCTGGCTTTGGTATTAGAGTGATATTGGCTTCATAGAATGAGTTTGGTAGGATTCCTTCCTGTTCAATTTTTTTAAAGAGTTTGTGTACGATTGGTATTAAATATTCTTTGAATGCTTGATTCATCTGTGAAGCCATCTGGCCCTGTGCCTTTCATTTTCAGGAGTTGTTTCATGACTGTTTCAATCTCTTTACTTTGTGATTGGTTTGTTGAGGTCTTCTATTTCTTCTAGGGCCAGTGTAGATTGTTCATATGTTCCTAGGAATTTTTCCATTTCATGTACATAGTCTAAATTGTTGGCATATGGTTGTTCATAGTATCCTCTTATGATGTCTTTTATTTCTGTGGGGTCAATATTTAATGACCCCATTTTCATTTCTGATTTATTTGTATCTTCTCTCTTTTTTTTGTCATTTTAGCTAAGGGTTTCTCACAAATTTGTTAATCTTCTCGAAGAGCCAATTTTTGGTTTTGTTAATTCTCTATATTGTTTTTTTTTTTCTTAATTTCATTTATTTCTGCACTGATCTTTGTTATTTCATTCCTCTCCTTGTTTTAGGAATACTTTACTGTACTTTTTAGTCCCTCCAACTGTGTAATTAGGCCATTGATATTAGCTCTTTCTTCTTTCTTAATATAAGCATTGAGGGCTATAAATTTCCCTCTCAGCACTGCCATCACTACATCCTGTAGGTTCTGATATATTGTCTTCTCATTTTCATTTGTCTCAAGATATTTATTGATATCTCTTGCAATTTCTTCTTTGACCCACTGATTATTTAAGAGTGTGTAGTTTAATCTCCAAATATTTGGAACTTTCCCGTTTTCTGCCTGTTGTTGATCTTCAGCTTCATTCCATTATGGTCAGAGAAAGTGCTTTGTATAATTTTGATCTTTTAAAATTTATTGAGATCTGTTTTGTGACCCAACATATGGTCTATTCTGGAGAAGGATCCATGAGCACTTGAGAAGAATGTAAATCTTGCTGTTTTGAGATGCAACATTCTGTATATGTCTGTTAGGTTTAGTTCATTTATCATATTTTTCAGGCTCTGCTTCTTTATTGATTCTTTGCCCAAATGTTATATCCAATGAGAGTGGTGTACTGAAGTTTCCAATTATTATTGTAGAGACATGTATTTCTCCCTTCAGTTTTGCCAGTGTTTGCCTCATGTTATTTGGGGCACCCTGGTTAGATGCATATACATTTATGATTGTTATTCCTTCTTGGTGAATTACCCCTTTTATTAAATATTGTCCTTCTCTGCCTCTAATAACAGCTTGCTTTTAAAATCTATTTCATCCAATATAAGTATAGCTACTCCAGGTTTTTTTGTTTTGTTTTTGTTTTTTGTTAC
>JAQZBX010099603.1:0-11456 GCA_029593785.1 Cabassous unicinctus
AAAAAAAAAAAAAAAAAAAAAAAAAATCATTCATCCCTTCTTTTAGAAAAGAAAACGTATGTCATTGCAGGAAGCTCTCGATATTAAGAAAACATCCCACAAAGACATACTTATTTATGTCCATGCTTGTAAAACATAGCCAAAATTCCAAACCTTCACTGGAATAGTTTTGCGGTCTCGGATCACTCGCCCAAGTTCAATCACAGACTGCATTCTAGATACTGCACTCTCAGTTTTCTTGTCAATCAATTCTTCTCTGATTGGTAGAGTTAGGGATATGAAAGAGACTAGAGTTAAAAGGAGAAAATCCAAAATAGGCATGCTTAAGTGAGGAAGAGGGTCAGGCTAGGGATGTGATGGTGTGGCTAGGCCTCCTGGTGGAAGGCACACAGAGGGAAGCAGACTGGCAAGCTCCCTGCCGTGCCCACCAATGGGCTGCCATGCCCCACCTGCCAGAGTTCTACATAGGGGTTCACACAGGACATCCCTCCCACCATGGGAGCTCAGGTAGGAGATAGGGAATGGATGGGCTAGAGAAGGGAAATAATTGCTCTTCCCATTCCCTTCCCTGGCCAGGCAGCAGTGAGGCTGGGAACCCCACAGGAGCAGTCCAGCTTATCTGGGTTTGATTCTTACCGAACATGGGGCAGCATGAGGTAGTGAATACTGAGCACGTCCTTGTCTTGGACAGAAACAGGATCAATCAGCGTCTTTAGATTCTGGTACATTAATTCAGTGAGAAAAGGTGTATAAGGAGCCTGGATGAGAACAGATAATGTCATTTCATTCATATGCAGATAGGATCCACTAGATTGAACACCTGCAACTAAACATTTTAGAGAATAGCACAAACACAGGTACTAGGTCACTAAACATGCCCTATGAAAGAGAAATGACCTTTTGAACTTGGCAAGCTGGACATCTGTGAAGCACAGCAGCAAGCATGCAGCCAGGGGGACCCAAAGCTTCTCCAGACTCCTTGAGGATGTCCATAATAAAAACAGGAGCCAAAGACCTGGCTTTCAATTCAGCTTACCATTTTCCAGGCAGGTAAATACGCACAAAGGACTGAAAGTGGTTTCACAGCCTGCAGGTGAGCGGTGAATGAGACTGACACATAAGGCACCCAGCACAGAGCAGGTCCAAGTTCAGATCACGTCAAGTAGATAAACAGAAGTTTTATAAAACTATACTGGAGTAGCAGAGACAGGATACAGGGAATTAACAATGGAGATTTTTTACTTTTATATGATTTAATTAATTTTTCAACTTGTATGAATTAAATTTTCCTCTCAATACTAATTTAAAATACTGCTGGTGATGGGTTTCTTTGGTTCTTGAACTACAAGAACATCCCCATTATTCACAGACACTATGGCAATCCCCATTAAGAGGAGGTGTGTTTTTTAAAGGGAACTGTGAGTGCTCAGTATGGATTAAAGCATCAGAAACTGTACTGTACTGCCTGTGGTTATAAGAAAGAATCTTAGTTTTTGAAACTGATATTACTTAACTAGAGATGTGAGTTGTTTCAAAACTTCTGTCTGTCTGTATTTCTTGTGGAACAAATTCAGAACAGATATCTTGCCATGGAAATTATAGATGGAGGATGATACAGCAAAAGGGTATTGAGCGGCAGCCCATAAGGCCAAAGAATTTTAAAAAGGGATCAGGTATCTTACCATCAGTCTGCACAAAGAAAGGAGGACACTAAACAAGGTTTCCAGGGCCATAACACAATCTTCCATCCCATTTTCACCCTAGTGAATAAAAAAGAGCTCAGAAGGCTGCCCTTCCATAAACATTAAAACATTACAAGTCAATTTTACCATAAAACCAATCTAAGAAGCTTATTAAAAAGAGACATCTCGGCAAGCTCTGTTCTTTTCCCCATCTCCCAATAAATTCTTTTTACTGGTCTTAAAAAAAAAAAAGAGGCAACCCACCGAAAGCATGCAACTGTAACTACAATTACAGGTAATCTGTGATCAGTACGGTCAAAGCGGCATCAACCCAGTGGTAAAAGTGAGAAAAGGGGTGAGCATCTTCCATCTAGTCCTATTATTTCCCATTTCTGGGGTGGGAAAAGGCAGGTAGAAAATGGCTCTGCAAATGTGAGGTAAGACTGACTGGCTGCAAGAGCTGAAGCCATGTTTAAAAAGGTTAACTGATTGAGGATAAAATGGAGTCACATGCAGTAGTTGCAAAGGTAAGATTTCTTATTTTTTAAGTATATACTGTGTATTTTAAATAACTATTAGAATTCATTGTAAGAAAAATGTAAAGATAATTAAAAAAATAAGAATCAACCAATATTGATTCAAAAACTACTGTAAACATTTAGTGCATGTCATTTAGATATATGTACATATATACTAAACATACTTAACAAACATGAAATTACTGTTTTGTCACTGACTTTTATCACTCAACAAATTTTAAGGGAAGACTGCTGAGTGGTAGAAGCCCTTCTCTGGCCCTGTAGTGAGGACATCGCTCACTTCCCACCTTACACCACAGTCATGGACGCCCGCACCTTATGTCTTGGGACCGGGACCCAGGCTTGGCTCATTCTAATTCCCCAACTGGCTTAAGGAAGAGTTTTTGCCACAGCAGACACTAGATAACTGAACCGCTAGTGGTAGAAGCAAGGAGGCTCCCACTCTCTCAAGATCATAGCCAGATCTGATGGCTTTTGCTAAACAGCTGCATGAATTTGTTTCTGAATTTAAAAGTTTAGCTTAGTTTAGTCCTATATGGGCCCTTGAGTCTTTCCCTCCAAAATGATATTTCTACTTTGTTTTGAAGATATGCAAAACGACTTGTACAATCTCTAGATCCCCACTGAATGGCAAAGATATATATAGTTAATACACAGTGAAAAGGAAAAGAGTTTCAAAAACTGAGAGCATTGAAGAACACCCCTTTTCATTTTGGCAATTCTCATTTGTCCTCAACTCTCAAACTTCACACACTTTTTGCTCCCTCCCAACAGCAGTTTGTGCTTACCTTTAATCTTCTGCGATTCATTCTGACATACCAATTGGTCAGCACATCTACAAACTTGACTAGTCGTGGCACCACGGTATACAGCCTATAAGCTGAAAATAAAATAAGTCAATCAGGCAGCAAGCATGCACTGAGTATTCGGGGTGTGTGGGGGGAAGGGCTGGAGACAAAGAACAAGCGGCTCCTGCCATCCAACAGCCTCCAATCTTACTATAGTTACAAGAAGAACCAAAGTGAAACAATTGGCACAATGGCTTAGTTACTGAGGATGTGCTACATGGCAGTCAAGGTGTTTAGTGGATGCATGTAAAACCTCATTTCAATTTCATAACTGCCCTAGGAGCTACTCATGAATTCCACTGGACAGTGAAAAAAAACAGAGTCAGACAAGTTAAGTGAAATGCCAGAGGGTACGCAGTTAATAGAACTGGGACAGGTGGTGATAAAACCAAGGGCTGCCCACCACACAACTCCAGGAAGCACCATATACACGGAGTTGTGTGACATAGCAGCACTGACAGAGGCCCAACTTCTCTCCATAATACTATGCTGAACCATAACTAAAAATCAAACAAATGCAAAGGCTTTAATTAAATGCCAGGAAGCATACATAGGTCAGGGTTCTCAACAAGGAGTGGCTTTTTTAGGGGACATCTGGCAATGTCTGGAGAGACATTTTTGTCACAACTGGGAGGGGGGAGGGTGCTACTGGAATTCAGTGGGTAGACACCAGGGAAGCTGCGCAACATCCTACAATGCACAGGTGGAGCCCCGTCACAAAGAATAATCTGGCCTAAAATGTCTATGGTAGAGCTATTTAGAAACACTGCCATAGGCTATGGATAAAATAGTACAGGCTTTCTAAAGGTTAAAACAGTCAAGGGAGAAAGCTGATGAAGGTAGTAGAAAGAAGAGCCTTGGGGAATTAGAAGGATTGAGGAATTCAGAGGGCAAGTAGGAAAACAGGGGCATTTAACCAATCTTGTTTGAGGCACAGGTTTATTTTAAGGATTCTCTCCCTGTCCTTCCCTTCAATCAATACACTCTTACACAAAAAGAAAAACGAACACCAACAATGAAAAGAATAAAACCTCTATTATCAACATATACTATTTTAAGGCAAAAGAAATCAGTGACTTAAATGAGGTTCCCAGGCAAAGCTAAAGAGTTAAGAAGATGCAAGGGGCAGAGCTGCTCTCTGCTGCCCAGGGGCACACAGGGTCTGGTGCGACTCACAGCTAAGGTGCTGGTGTGGCCGAGTCCCCAGGTGAGAGGCTGTACCTGCTCCATGCTCCTAGACGGGATTTCAGTGATATACGCTTCTAGGCCTGTTCTGAAAAGAGGAAAGGGCTGTCCAAATTATTTCCAGGGTTTGCTATACTTTTTACCTTCTAGGAAGCCAGAGTTCTCTGTGTTCAGGTTTCAATTCTAGAAACCTGAATTGAGAGTGAATGAACCCAGCATACAGTAAGCACTCAACAAATGTAGCAGTAGGAGTACTGCTGAAACCACTAATGATAACTGCGAACTCTTCAAATACACTTTACTCACACCTCTCCAAGGTAGGTACTATGATTACACCCATATCGCTGATGGAGCAGTGACCACAAAGCAGGTGGGAGGTGTAGACCTGGGACCAGAGTCTGTCTTGAGCTCCCCATGCACTGCCCCTACCTTCTTGCGCCACCACCGCCATGATCCTCACTACTGGGCTGGTGTGTATGACTGCTGTTCTCTAATTCCTGGGCTGACACAGTGAGATGGGGTTCCAGCTGGGTGCACACTCACTAGCCCCAGCTTTACAGAAGAAGTCATGACAGTGGCTGGTGCCTGACAATGGCAGGGGACCTGGGCCACTATCTCCACCACTGTTTCCTGCCCTCCCACATCACTCACAGAGACGAAAAAGTGGACAGCAGCTGGGAGCAGGTGTCTCAGTGTCCCAGGAGAGTGCGCCACTCCCAACATTCCTAGCTGAGGCATCCACCTTCGCACATGCTCTGAAGGATGATCCCTCACTGCCATATTTACTTACTTCAATCTCTTGAGTTTCCATCTACTCCTTAAGGGCAGACATATGGTCTGTTTTCCAATACTTGATCAAAAATTTGACAGTATGTAATCCTTACAAATGCTTAGAACAGTGAACACAGTCCTTCAGTGCAATTAATTAACATGCTCAACTCCCCTGGATTAGCAGTCCTATTGTACCAAACAGACCCAGTGTGACGGCACCCACTGTTCCAGGAAAAGCGCTGTGCCAGTGGCCGGGCTGTGGCGGCTGCTGAGGATAAGCAGCCCCCACGCATAAACCACAGGATTGCTCTGGCCCACTGCTATGCACTGGAGAGCTGTACTTGCACAACAGCATCCAGCAACCACGGGGCACGGGGACGGGGGACTGTCGTGCACAGGGATGCAATCTCCTCTTTCTCCCCTCACTGAGACCCAGGGGCCTCTGTCCACTTACTTTATCAGACCCATTTTAACTTCAATTACAGTCAGACCCATCTTAGGGACTCTAGTCAAAGGTGTCGGGAATTTCTCACCTTGACCTATGGTTTTATCTATCTCAAACCTTGAGGAAACCCATATAATCTACTTTTTCCATCTCTGTCTAAAACCAAGTTCATTGCTATTGTGATAATATGGAAAAATTCCATTTTATTATTGCTTTCCTGGATTTTCTAGTTTTTCTAGAATGGACAAGGACTACTCCTTTAGTAATAAAAGTAGACTTAAAAAGAAATTTTAAAATGTTATCAACAAATACAACTTATTGAGCACCTATTATCTGCCAGCTACTTTATGTATATAATCTCTAATTAAATATTATAATAAGTCCTACCAGGCATTTTATAAAGAACTTGAAGTAATGGAGATAAGGCAACACTTCCAGTAGTCTGGAGCCTACAGCTAACCAGCACCAAGTCTGCACTCTTTCCAGCATCCCACAGGTTGCATACTGGTGCCCTGCTTGTGAGTGATGCCATTTGGACATCCCCAAAAGACAGATTTCTCCCAGTGCTTGGGAACCAACTCAGTATTACAACTAACAAGCCTTAGTAAACTTGTATTTGAAAGGTTAAAAGAAACAGTTATAGGAAAATAATCTAAATGCCCAACTAAGGGAATAATGAAATCAACTCTAAGGTATACACATAATATAATTCCGTTACTGAAAATGACTATCAATAAAATAGTGTTAGGTAACACTGAAAACCACTGCTTATGTTCTAATGTTGATTGAAAACTATCAGGATACAAGAACATCAGTATATATATATAAAACTGTAAAATGAGAAAACTACATACAGAAACAGTACTAAAAGAAAATATACTGAAACTTTTTTTAGGTGGTAGGACAGTAGATATTTCCCATTTACCTACTGTTCTGGATCTTCCAAAATTTCTCTAAATTTTCCTTTATGCTTATAAAGAAAATGGTTATGTATCAAAAAGGCAGTTATGAAAGAGAGCAGTCCAACCCGATGCCTAGGGAAGACAGCCCCAAGAGACACACCTGCCATCTCGGTCTCAAAGAATCCAAAGAGTGACTGCATGAAGGACAGGATCCACCGGTCAGTGATGTTGTTGCTTTCTCTCACTGTGTTCTCGTTGTAGAGGAATTCTATTTCTTCCTCCTAGTAATTTACAATTATTGAAACACTGTGAATGCTTGGTGAGAAATTACTGTGAGACAAATAGACTCTTCAAATCACTTAATCTGGTCTAAGGTAAACAAAACAAAAAAACAAAAACAAAAAACCAGACTTTGTTGGCAATCTAAATTTCTGGTTCTTAGCTATACTTCCAAAATAAGCACTAACCTGGGACATTAAGTTGTCAGTTAATGAATTACTGTCCCCTCTGGTGCTCATGCAGCATCACCATGAGGCTGGCAGGACAGTGGGAACTCCCGACTCGTGCCCTGGATGTAGGCACTTTATGGAAGCAGCCTGTGTCCTGCCGCTGTATCTGTGCCTAGCCTTGGCAGTGAGGAGGTCTGACCTAGCTCATATTCCCAGTAGAGTATGCAAACCAAAACCCTACCTAAGCCTGCGGTGCTAAGCCTATTTGCCACAGAACCATGTGAAGAGGAGGTGGTAGGATTGCAAAGACGGGGAAGACTGGGAAACAAAGGCAAGGCTCCTATCTTTCTCAGTGCACAGTGAAGAAATCCATCCTGCAAGCCTCATGTGCTGGGTTTAAAGTGGTTCAGGTAAAACATGATGCTTCTTCAGCCTGGTAGAGACAAGTAGGAATCAGATCTTGCCCCTGCTGAAGTGTGGTATCCAAAGCACAGGGCTATCCAACCTGTTTTTTTGTTTTTTTTCAGTTGTTCAAATAGGAATAATAGTGTCACATGTTTATTCAACCATAATTTGCTAAGCAATTGTACTTCTAAGGTTCTGGAGATATAAAGATGTCCTCAAACTGTGTTTTAAATCATAGACAGGAATATGTTCAACCAAATGAGATGGGGTCTCTGACAGCAGTCATCAGGGTGGAGGGGAGAAGGCCTGGATCCCAGAGGGCTCAGCAAGGGCTTCTCAGAGGAGAGGACTTCTGGCTTGGTCTGGAGAGATGAGCAAGTACTGGGGATTGAAACCTGTTCACCACAAAAGACATGTTCAGGTCCCAATCCCTGGTCCTGTGGATGTGAACCCATTTGTAAACAGGACTTTTGAAGATGTTATTAAGGTGAGCCCAAACTGAATGAGGGTGAGCCCTCATCCAATAGGGCTGAAGTCCTGAGAAGCAAAGGAAATTGGACACACAGAGACAAGCCACGGGGAACAGCCAGAAACTGGAAGCCAATGGAAACCAGAAGAGAAAGGAGAAGACACAGCCACGCACATTGCCATGTGACAGAAAAGACAAGGAATCCCAAAGATTGCTAGCCAGCCAAAAGATACTGACCGTGGGACGAAGCAAGCCTTTTAGCTTCCGAAATTGCGGGCCAATAAATTCCTGTTGTTAAGCCAACCCCATCGTACAGTATAAACAGCTGGGAACTAAAACAGCAGGTCACTGCTATAAAGGGCACTTATACGTCACCAACGAGAACCTCTTTCATGTTCAATCTCAGCTCAAATGCCACCCTCAGAGGCCTTCCCTGACTACTCCATCCAAATTGGTCAACCCCATGCCATGTGTGACTCTATCCTGTTACCAGGTTTGTCTGTCTTCAAGGTACCTATTATCTGACAGCTGACATCTTTACTATCTCCCCCAACACCCCATCCCCACTGGACACATGAGAGGATGAGTGTCTTGTTCAATGCTGTGGCCCCAGCACTCAGCACATAGAAGGCACCCAACTACCACCTTACCGGTAAAATTATGTCTTGGAAAGGTGAGACGCCCTGTCTAACTGGATCTTGTGCTGGGTGCACACATCGCGGACCCCATACTCCTGTCACTTCAACTATGGCCTCACCAATGGCTCTGAGCCACTCTGCCCCCTCAGCCAGTTCCAGACCAGCTCTAGAGCTGGCAAACTCCCCACAGGGCCAGTTCTATCTCCCACATCGGGACAGCAGAATCATGTACAGCACGCTGCCACACTCCCACTGGGGCCCATCCTAGGCAAATGCAGGCTCAGCCCTGACGCGTCAAGGGCACAGCTGGCTGCACATGTGAACTCCCTGAGCCAGCACTAGCACAGTGCTTACCTTCTGGAGCCTCAGCACATTCTGGATGAAGAAACGATATGCATTGTACCAAGGAAGCAGCACGTCCTTCAGTACATCGCGCACACCCTCCTCCTTAAAGCGGAGGTTTTCTGCTCTCACCACAGGGGAGTTAATCAGATACAATCTGGAAAGGGAGACAAATTACAAAAAGGCACACAGACAGTAAACCAAATACTATAACTCAATATATTCCTGAAAGGGCAAAACTAAAACTTTTTTTCTATATACAGGGGAAATGATTATTGTTCTTCTAATGGTCAATTTAAAACTCACAAAGCCCTTACTTTGTAAAAGACCCAGCATATTATTCAGGGGTGTAGGTCATCCCACGCCAAAAGAAAGCATTGGCCACAGACACTTCCTATGCAGCCTCACACCTCAGGGCCACAGGGAGGCCCTGGTGCTACATAGCACCATGGGAGTAAAGGCACACCTGGGCCTCCTGGAGAACCCCCTTCCTGGTTTCCACATACATGGATTTGACCTTCTCAATGGGCTGGATACCAGGGATGCACAAGGAGAGCAGTCACATGTGCTCTCCCCTCATAGAGTACAGAGTCTAATAGGAGGGTTCTCGGGGAGAGAAGGCAGGCAGCAACCAGGATCCCACAGGACAGCCCCTATCATAAAGAATCAAAGGGCCAAGGGTGAGAAACCCTGGTCTTATAGGTACCTGGAGTCATGGGAGAGCCCCATGCACTGCTCCTGGGCAACATACAACTGTGGGGACGTGCTCAGCAGTCCTCCCCCACTCCCTCAACTTGGTCTCCTTGCCTATAAAAAATGAATGGCATCTCCATGGTTCCTTTGACTTTCACAGGGTGGGATTTAAGGACTATGACTGTTCCAAGCAGTGGCTCAAGTTTCTCTATAAGCTTTTCAATATGAATTTTTATTTCCTTTAGCATAAATATATCTTCTATGGCTCTTTTGAGGAGTAATGTCACAATTAAAATAAATGATGAAAGAGAGTTCTAAGACCAATAAGACTGGGAATCAAGGGGACGGGAAGCAGAGGCAACCAGCAACTAGCCCAGGGAATTCTTGGTCATCTCAACTATATCAAATATAGGCCTTCTTCCTCAAAAAGATCTCCAGATTTGAAAAAGTTTTCGTTATTTGGAAAACTACTTTTTGGGTTTAAAATCAAACACCATACCAATGGAATGCACCTTATAAGAGAAATGAACTTTTAAAAAGCTAATTATACACTAAACCTAAGGAACATCAACAGAATGGGAAATGCTTACATTGTAAAATGATAAATATACAGAAGGCAAAGCACTGATTTTTACCTGAGGGCATCAGCACCATATTTATGGATGATTGAGACTGGATCTGGATAATTCTTTTTCCGTTTGCTCATTTTTTGGCCATCACTTGAAAAACAAAAGGGAGATGCCACTTAAGTCAATATCAGAGTTTCACAGGGTTCTAGGTTATTTGCAAATAGGAAGGAGTAACTAACTTAGATACAAACTAGTGTTAGGCCCAAGAACAAGGTTGTTTTGTCCCACAGAAATGAAAACTTAAGTTCAAACAAAAATCTGTACAAGAATGATCACTTCAGTGGATCAAAGGTTAAATAAACCGTGGTCCATTCATACCAGGGAACTCTACTCATCAATACAAAGGAAGGAGGAATTGACACATGCAACAATCTGGATGACTCTCCAGGGAATTATGCTGAGTGAAAAATCCCAATCTCCCAAAGTTACATACTATATGGTTCCATTTATAAAGTTTTGGTTTTTTTTTTTGAGGTACCGGGGGCTGAACCCGGAACCCCATATGCGGGAAGCTGGTGCTCAACCACTGAGCCACACTGGCTTCCCTGAGTTGCTTTTTTTATTTGTTTGGCCTGTTGTTTGTTTTCGTTTTTTCAGGAGGCACTGGGAACCGAACCCGGGACCTCCCACGTGGGAAGCAGGTGCTCAACCACTTGTGCCACATCTGCTCCCCTACAGCATTTTTGAAATGACAAAATTATAGAGAGGGAAGGCAGATTAGTGATTGCCAGGAATTGCAGATGATGAGTGAGAGGGGCAGAGAGAGGTAGGGGCTGTTATAAGAGGGCAACAGGAGGGATCCTTATGTTGGAACTGTTCTGTACCTTGACTGTGCTGGTGGGTACATGAAGCTGCAAGTGCGATAAAACTGTACACATGAGCAAATTAATACAAGCTCATGTATCTGAATGAGATTATCTGAATGAGATCAGATTCCATCAATATCCTGGTTACAATACTGTTCTATAGTTTTGCAAAATGTCACCAATGGGAAGCGGCTGTGGCTCAATTGGCTAGGCTCCCGTTTACCATATGGGAAGCCCCGGGTTCCATTCCTGGGGCCTCCTGGTGAAGGCAAGCCGGCCTGTGTGGCGCGGTGAGCTGACAAAGCAAGATGACCCAACAAAGGGAGACAAGCAGACACAGAAAAACGTGCAGCAAATGGACACAGAGAGCACAAGCAGCAAGGGGGGATTAAAAAAAAAAAAAAAAAGTGTCACCACTGGGGGAAAATGGGCAAAAAAGTACAAGGGATCTCTCTGTACTATTTCTTACAACTACATGTAAGCCAAAAATTAACTCAATTAAAAAAGAAAGGGGATGTGTGGGGGAACCAACACAAACAAAACAGAGACTCTAGAGCCAGACTGCCTGGGTTCAAATCTTCAATTTACCACTTATTTGCTGTGTGACCTGGGCAAGTTAACTTGTCTGTTGCTCAAATCCCTCAAATGTCACA
>JAQZBX010099604.1:0-11458 GCA_029593785.1 Cabassous unicinctus
AAAAAAAAAACCAGCAGAGAGAATTAACAAAACCAAAAGTTGGTTCCTGAAGACTAACAAAATTGACAAACCCTTAGCTAGACAAAGAAAAAAGAGAAAATGCAAATAAATTAAATAAAAAATGAAAATGGGGGCACGGCCCCACAGAAATAAAAGAGATCATAAGAGGGTACTATGAACAACTGTATACCAAAAAACTAGACAATGTAGACAAAATGGAAAAATTCCTAGGATTGTACGAACAACTTACACTGACCCTAGAAGATATAGAAGACCTCAGCAAACCAATCACAAGTAAAGAGATTGAAACAGTCATCAAACAACTCCCCAAAATGAAAAGCCCAGGACCAGATGGTTTCACAGGTGAGTTCTACCAAGCATTCAAAGAAGATTTAATGCCAGTCTTACTCAAGCTCTTCTAAAAAATTGAACAAGGAATGCTACCAAACTCATTCTATGAAGCCAATATCACCGTAATAGCAAAGGCATATCAAGATATTATGAAAAAGGAAAATTACAGACCCATATCTCTAATGAATACGGAAGCAAGTCCTCAAAAAAAAATACTTGCTAATGGAATCCAACAACACATTAAAAGAATTACTCATCATGATCAAGTGGGTTTTATACCAGGCATGCAAGGGTGGTTCAACACCAGAAGATCAATCAGCACAATACACCATATTAATAAATCAAAGGAGAAAAATCACATGATCCTATCAATTGATGCAGAAAAGGCATTTGACAAAATACAGCTTCCTTTCTTGATAAAAATACTACAAATGATAGGAATTGAAGGAAACTTTATCAACATGATAAAGGCCATATATGAAAAACCCACAGCTAACCTTGTACTCAATGGTGAAAGACTGAAAGCTTTCCCATTGTGATCTGGAACAAGACAAGCATGCCCACTGTCACCACTGTTGTTCAATATAGTGCTAGAAGTTCACCGTAGAGCAATCAGCCAAGAAAAAGAAATAAAAAGCATCCAAATCAGAAAGGAAGAAATAAAACTTTCACTATTTTCAGATGATATGATCCTATAGCTACAAAGTCCCAAAAAATCTACAACAAAGCTGCTAGAGCTAATAAACGATTTTAGTAGAGTGTCAGGATACAAGACCAATAAGCAAAAATCAGTGGTGTTTCTATACAATTGTAATACACAATCTGAGGAAGAAGTCAGGAAAAAAATTCCATTTATAATAGCAACTAACAGAGTCAAATATTTAGGAATAAATTTAAACAAGGATGTAAAGTACTTGTATAGAGAAAACTACAATGCATTGTTAAAAGAAATCAAAAAAGACCTAAATAATTTTAAGAACATTCCATGCTCATGGATTGGAAGACTAAATATCATTAGGATGTCAGTTCTACCCAAATTGATATACAGATTCAATGCAATCCCACCAACATTTTTCAGACAAATCAATTTTATTGATACATATTAATAAAGCATGCAATTCATCCAAAGTGTACAATCGATGGTATTTGGTATAATCACATAGTTGTGCATTCATCACTTCAATCATTATTAGAGCATTTTAAACTAATTTAAATATTTTAAACAAATGGAAAACTCAATTATCAAATTTATTTAGAAGGGGCCCCGAATAGCCAGAAACATCTTAAAAAGGAAAAGCAAAATTGGAAGAGACTCACTTCTGGACTTTAAATCATATTACCTATCTACAGTGGTAAAAACAGCATGGTATTGGCATAAAGATAGACACATAGACCAATGGAACCGAACTGATGGTTCAGAAACAGACCCTCACATCTATGGTCAAGTGATTTTTGACAAGCCTGTCAAACTCACCCAGCTGAGGCAGAATAGTCTATTCAACAAATGGTGCTGGGAGAACTGGATGCCCATAGCCAAAAGAAAGAAAGAGGACCCCTATCTCACACCTTACAAAAATTAACTCAAAATGGATCAAAGACCTAAATATAAAAGCAAGACCCATAAAGCCCCTGCAAGAAAATGTAGGAAAACATCTTCAAGACCTGGTGGTAGGTAGTGCATTCTTAAACCTTACACCGAAAGCACAAGCAGTGAAAGAAAACATGGATAAATGGGACCTCCTCAAACGTAAACACTTTTGTGATTCAAAGGACTTCATCAAGAAGGTGAAAAGGCAGCCCACTTAATGGGAGAAAATATTTGGAACCACATATCTGATAAGGGTTTGATTTCAATTCTATATAAAGAGATCAAATAACTGAACAATAAAAGATCAAGCAATCCAATTTAAAAATGGGCAAAAGATTGAAATAGACAATTCTCCAAAGAGGAAATACAAATGGCCAAAAATCACATGAAAAAAATGTACCATAACACTAGCTATTAGGGAAATACAAATCAAAATGACAATGAGAATGGCATTATTTTTTAAAAAAACAGACAACTATAAGTGCTGGAGAGGATATGGAGAAACAGGAACACTCCTTCACTGTTGCTGAGATTGTAAAATGGTGCAGCCTCTGTGGAAGACAGTTTGGCAGTTCCTCATGAAGCTAAATATAGAACTGCCATATGATCCAGCAATTCCTCTACTAGGAATATATCCAGAAGAACTGAACACTGACATGAACAGACAGACATCGGCACACCAGTGTTCATACTGGCATTATTCACAATTGCCAAAAGATGGAAACAACCCAAGTATCCATCAACCAATAAATGAATAAACAAAATGTGGTATATACATACAATGGAATACTATGCTGCAGTAAGAAGAAATGAAATTAGGACACATGTGATAACATGTATGAATCTTGTAGACATTATGCTAAGTGAAGTAAGCCAGACACAAAAGGACAAATAGTGCATGGTCTCATTATTATGAACTAAATACGAAGAAGAAACGTATGGAGTTAAAACCTAGAGTATAGGTTATTAGGAGATAAGAGGAGGGCTGAGAAGGACTATTGATGTATAATGTATGTAGAAGTTTTAATTAACTTGATTGTAAAAGTGTGGAAATGGATAGAGTTGATGGTAACACATTATAGTGAGCAACAGCTGATTTATAAATGAGATGTAGTAAAAGGGTAGTCTAGGGATGTAAATGTCAGTTGAAAGAAAGCTAGAGAATAATCTAGGGACTGAATAACACAGTGAACCAGAAGTAGATAAAAATTGTGATTGATGGTACAGAATGTGGAGAAGCATGGGAAAAATACAATTGGTGTGACCTATGGACTGTGGTTAACAGCAATACTATAATATTCTTGCATCAATGCCAAAGATGTACTGTGTTGATAATGGGGGGGGGGGTACAAAAGTGTGCCAAATATATGCTATGGACCATGGTTGGTGGCAATAGTCTGATGATATTAGCTCATAATCTGTAGCAAATATTCCACCACGGTGTGATGTGTTGGTGAAGGGGTATTGTATGGGAATTCTACACATATGCATGATTGTTTCGTAAGTTCACAACCCCTGTAATAAAAATATATTTTTTAAAAATAATAGGGTGGGTTGGGGGGAAAATACTCCAAATGTAGGCTATGGACTATATTTAGTAGTAATATTTTGATGATGCTCTTGCATAGTTTGTTTAACAAATGTTTCAGAACAATGCAAGGTGTTGTTGGTGGGGTGATATATGGGACCCCCGTATAATGTTATGCATGTTTATTCTGTAAGTTCACAACTTTTATTATGCACTTATTGTTTATGTATGTTCATGTATGAATGATATACTTCCATAAAAAAATATATTAAAAAATAACAACATTGGAGCAATTGTGGAAGACATTACAATCCAAGGGAAGATTTTATATATTAGATTACAAAGTTTAAAATATTTTTCTTAGACTGTATTATATCTCTAGAAAGAGGCTTTGGAAATTAAAATTTAATGTTCAGGTTTTCTTTGCCTGAAAAACTGATGACAGCAAGAGAAAGTTTTTCTGTATTTCTTAACAGCCTCTATTTTCTCCTGCCTTGATGATTCATTTATTACCCTGTTCAGTCTGGATATTAAAATGGCCTTGTTTATTTCTAAAGCCTCATATAGACCTTTCAGATAACATATTATGCCTTCCTAATAACCCTGTGCCTCACCATTTTCTGGTATGTTCTTTGTAGAATGTGAGCCAATAGAAGCAATAGCCAAGTTTGACTATGTTGGGCGGTCTGCCAGAGAACTGTCCTTCAAGAAAGGTGCCTCCCTGCTGCTGTATCACCGCGCATCCGAGGACTGGTGGGAAGGAAGGCACAATGGGATTGACGGGCTTGTACCTCACCAGTACATAGTGGTACAGGATATGTGAGTAGTCCCAACTTCGATTACTTCAGTATTCCCAATAGAGGATTAAAGCCATTGTTCTCAAACTCAGCTTGGTCTTGTGAGAAAAAGGCAGAAGGGATTACAAAGATAAAACTTCTGAGCTGGGCACAGTTCTTTACCTTGCTACTAGGTCAATTGCTAACAGTATTTCAAGACCAGGAGGTTCGGAGCAAAGACTAGTAGGAGATACCTTTTGAAGCTTTCAGGTTCTTTGAAAAATAACCTATGCAGAGAATGGCTTTAAGAGCTGAAGTGACACTGTTAATTCCAAAAAGAGTGGAGTTCTCTTCGTGCCTGTATACTGTTTCAATTCCAGATTCCCAAGAGGGAAGATTCTGCCCTAAAGTCTAAAGGGAATCATCTCCAGGCTTGCTTGCTTGCTTGCTTGCTTGCTTTTTTAAATTTTTCTGATGAGAAAGCTCTAATTTTAAAAATATTTAAAGACATGGGAAGATGTTTATAATATTTTTAATGAAAGAAACAGGCTTACAAAATAATATGTATGGTAAATACAGTATTTCACAATGCACCATCAATTGAAGAGAAGCTTTTCAAGGAAAAGAGAAATATGATCTCATAAAAGTATATAGTGATTGTATCATCTAGCCTAATTGTAGAAATGTTAAAATGTGTATCTCAAAATCCAGGAAATATCATGTGTTTATAGATGCGCAGTCATATACATCTACAGTGCATATACATATATGCATACTCTTATAAATATGTATGGGCATAAAAAAAATGTCTAGAAGGGTATTTTCTAAATGTTAACATTAGTAGCTACCTCTGGATGTTTTGTTATATTATGGGTGATTATTATTTTGCTTTATATTTATCTGAATTTGCCAATTTACCTATGAATTGTATTATTTTTATAATGTTCTTTTTTGTCCCCATTCTTCTAGAAAAAGACCCTCACTCTTGATTCCTATTGTTTCAGGGATGATACATTTTCAGACACGCTGAGCCAAAAAGCAGATAGTGAGGCCAGCAGTGGACCAGTCACTGAAGACAAGTCTTCATCCAAGGACATGAACTCCCCAACAGACCGTCATTCTGATGGCTACTTAGCCAGGTAAGTGGAGTCTGCTAATCAGGCTCTTGAACCTCCAATCCCCCAGGGGCTTGAGGAGCCTTGATGTGATCGGCCTGTGTGATAAGCTCCCCTATTTTCTTCCTCTCTCTCTGTCTAGGCAAAGAAAAAGAGGAGAGCCAACCCCTCCGGTAAGGCGTCCTGGCAGGACCAGTGATGGCCATTGTCCCCTCCACCCACCTCACGCTCTTTCCAACTCCTCGGTTGACCTTGGTTCCCCAAGCCTGGCCAGTCACCCCCGGGGCCTGCTGCAGAACCGTGGCCTCAACAACGACAGTCCTGAGAGGAGGCACCGGCCTGGCCACGGCAGCCTGACCAACATCAGCCGTCATGACTCCCTCAAGAAGATCGACAGTCCCCCGATTAGAAGGTCCACATCGTCAGGGCAGTACACAGGCTTCAATGACCACAAGCCGCTGGACCCAGAGACAATTGCTCAGGTACGACATAACATAACGTTGCACGTTAAAGGACCTGAGGTGTGATGAGGGAGGTGTGAAGGACTTACTTTCTGCAAAACCTTGTAGCTTTGCATCTTGTGAAGGACCAACTAAAGAGAAAGGAAAGGAAGTTAGCCCAATTCTTTATTTTAACACCTGGGCTGTCTCCACTGAAGGTCATTTGTTACCTATCAGGTATTTAAACAATACCTAATAGGCATTTAGAATTTAAACAAAGCCATGCCAGAACTGTAGCACCCAGGACATTCAAACCTATCATTGCTGAATATCCAGAGATTTTTTTTAAAAAAGAAGAATGAGGAGGGACTGGTCCTCCCAGATACTAAATGTATTCTAAAGCTAGAAAAACAGACAGGTTGAAGAAACAGAATGGAGAGTCCAGAAACAGAAAAATTATAGTATATGATAGAGATGACACTTAAAAATTAGGACATGATGGGTTTGTGAATAAATAACGTGGTAAATAATTGTTAGCCAGTTGAAGAAAAGTAAGTTCAGATCCTACTTCATGCCTGAACCCCCATACATGTCATCACTTCCCAGGAGTAGCTTTATAGTTTTTTCCTAATGATTAGAATTGACAAAATGAAAGTAAAACAATGTTAGCGAATTTTCCCCTTGTTCTACCATTTTGCCCTCTGGTTTTTTTTGCAGCAGAGGCCACAAGAAAATATGTTTATAGCCAGTGACAGATGAGGTAAATAAATTCAGGATTGGCCATTTGAGGAATCGAAAGCATCTTGTAGCTGACACTGAAACTTAAAAACTAACTAAATAGATTTTAAAAAAAGGAAGAGCAAAGGAGAATGAATGAAACAAACATCAGGAAGTATTAAAGATGGATTATTTTTAATAAAAAGAACCCAAGGAAATATTCATTAATATGACATATTTTCAAGCTATTTTCAGTGTTGTAACCAAAAAGAATCTGGGATAGCAAATTAGATTGGATGAGGATTTGAATATGTTTTTTCTTTAATTAAACCAATTTTAAATGCTAACAATTTCTCAGCAAAAATGAAAAAGGCTTTTTTTTCTCTATTTAAAGTGCTATGCAAGACTCTTTGAGGCCTATTTACAGTCATATCTGACTATAGATGAATTTAATGCTTTGAGAAACCCATAACATCGCCACTTCTCATAAGCAGGTGAAACATGATTTGGATCAGAGAGGCAGGAAAAAAGAGCTTGGAGTTGGGAAGACACAGTAAGGTCTGTGTAACACTTTTGCTGCTAGAACCAGGAAATCCTTTTTATTGTAAATCATAAAAAATAAAAACTCACCAAATAAACCAGCTTCTGCACAGTCTTTCTGGTGGCAGGTACTTACTATAAAAAAAAAAAATCCTTATATTTAGCAAAAAATGGAAATCACATAGAAAATCCCTTGAAAAGTGATATCATCCTCACAAAATGACTTCTGGGTTTGCCCTTTATCTTTCCATCTCTAGTCTTCAGATTTTCCCATGAGGACAGGTAAGCATGCCATGTTGATGTTCATGTGAAAAACATGAAAATTCTTTTATTAAATCAATGACATCTCCAATGAAGCTTTTTGAAAAACTGCAGTATCCATATGTGATCATTGTGTCTTGATGTATTTCTTATTGGAGGTGGTAATTTAGCGTCAGTATCTTGGTTTATTCACTCAGCAAAAATTTATCAAGTGCTTACTGTCTGCTCAGGGCCCATGCTGGCCTTTATGGATGCAAAGTTCAATCACCTACTTCAAGGTACTTGCAGTCCGGTGGGGGAGATGGATAGGGAAATCAGGTGTCATTGTGCAGTGCCCTTAGGTTATGTTCTAGGTGAGTGGAAGGAACCAAGGAACTGTAGAGAAGAAACATTTCGGTCACACCAGAGCAGTGATTCTTCACCCTATCTTACCCAACACCCTTCCTTTTTAAAAACCTTTACTATCCTGAAATAAAGTCATAGATCTTATACCTAATTTGACGTATATATATATGTAAAGGTCTAGATGTAATATAAAGGAGAAACAAAAGGAATAAATACTAAAACAAACATATTTCAGTTAATGCTTGGGCTTGATTACACTAGAAGATAAATGAAGTAGTCAGATGATTTCAACTGTATATAGAATTACAACCATAAAGGCAACAATTAAAAATGCATGTTCATATAGGAGTACTAAGTTAATTGGTTTCAATTCAAATCCCTTGAAAAGTTCCCATTAGTGGTGTGATTTTTCCAAAATGGTGGACAACTCTTGATCATATAGTTCTAATCAAAATAAAGTAAAAAATTTCCCTCCATTTACTTGGTAGATGCAATCCTGGAAAATTCAGCATCATGCAAAAAGTACTTTGTGTTTATGTGTAAAAAAAAAAAAAAAAGAGTTTGTTTTTAGGCTCAGGTTATTATAAAGGGTTTTCATCTTCATAAATGTCTGGAGGACATTTGAAAATCGAACAGGATACAGGGCAATTTTTCATTGCATGTAAACTGTCCAGGGACCTGCAAGATATCTAGTATTTCTGGCCCCTGCCCAACAAATGCTCATTATGCCACCTAGTCACTATATACACACACACACACACACACACACACACTACAAAAATGCCCTTGGTGGGGCAGTACCTCTTCCATTGAGAGCCACTGGACAAGGGCATCAGAGGCAAGACTTAAGCTATGTTTTGAAGAACTGCTGGGAGTTAGCCAAATGCACAGTAAGTGCTCTAAGATTATTTCTTGAATGAATGAATGAAGCCTGATTTTTCATTCTTATTTATCTTTATTTGAAAATTTGTTGCAGTTTCTAAATTTGAGCTATCTTTACCATACATTAAAATTGAATCGATATACATAAGTCAGCTTGCAAGATAGAAACCACCAGAAGGCTACCGAATGGTAGATGTTTGATATATGGCTCCATAAGCCATTTCATCTTGGTCCCCTGACCATTCAGAGTCAAAATAATTATGTGAGATGGTGTTAAGTTCATACGCTCTGTGGACTATAAAATTAAAGTGTTCATACTCTTTGCTAGCCTGTTTGCTTTGAAATGAAGTATATGGGTTTCCACACTAGTATTATCAGTCTTCTCTCTCTTTCTGATCATTTGTCAACAGGATATTGAAGAGACGATGAACACTGCTTTGAATGAACTCCGAGAACTGGAGAGACAGAGTACAGCAAAGCATGCCCCCGATGTGGTGCTGGATACCTTGGAACAAGTGAAAAACTCCCCCACCCCTGCCACTTCCACAGAATCTCTCAGCCCTTTGCACAACATTGCCCTCAGGAGCTCTGAACCTCAGATTCGACGTAGCACTAGCTCCTCTAGTGACACAATGAGTACTTTCAAGCCTATGGTGGCACCCAGAATGGGCATACAGCTGAAGCCCCCAGCCCTTAGGCCAAAACCTGCTGTTCTTCCAAAAACAAACCCTACCATAGGACCTACCCCACCTTCCCAGGGTCCAGCAGACAAATCTTGCACAATGTAAAATCCAGCTGAGCAAGGTAACAAGGGGAGGTGATTTTAAAAAAAGAAAACGGATTAGTGACAAAAGTCAGCAATCCATAATTTTCGTTAGTTGTGTGCTTATAACTGGAGATCTTTTGGCTTTTCTTAGTTTTCGAATGTAATGTCTAAGACTAGCTAAATTAACATGGGCATTTGTATTTTGTAATTGCTTTTTTAAAAAAAAATAACTGGACATATTGTATGTCATTTTATAGATAATAGAAACACTTAGACTTACTTGAAAATCCAATGCTGCACCACTTGTAATGAGGGCAACACTGCTTTCCTCCTTGTAGAGTGCTTCAGATTTAGTGTACCCCAGGTGAGTCAGAAATATCTTGATCCGAAGGCCCAAGAATCCATGACCCAGGCATGTATAACCATGGTTGTGGCACTTGGGGTAATGGCTGAAAGGTGATAATGGCATTGTTTGGTAGCTGACCAAACAATTCCGCACAGCTCGTGCTAAAGACTTGTACTTATCACCGCGGGACATTCCTGGACTGAGCCCACAGCTTGAATGGGTTGGGTGATTGCCTCTTTCATAAGAATCATTTCCCTTGGTCCAGACTAAAGGTTCCGTGGAAGGAGGTAGAACTGCAGTTACTGCTTGAACTGAACTTGGGAAGGAGAAAGACACAGTCCTTGAGAGCTGTCAGGTCCCGGAAGATTTCCAAGTCTGTCTCCTGCATTTATGAAGGACTAATTTTAAAGACTTCCCAGTTACACTAATCCACAAACTCCTTCAGACATCTGTTGTTTGATAACTGCCTAGAAAATATTTCTGTCTCCCCTAACTCCCTGTGTTCTTTTCTCTGTGGAAATGGAGAACAGGTAGCCTACAAGTCCTTTGTTCCCTCAGCTTTCTCTTCCCCTGATTAAATTACCCTGGTTGCTGTAAACAGAAGACTAATGATTCTAAACTGAAATCACAGCTCTCCTTTCCATTTGTCTCTTTGAGCCAACCCAGAACTGGCTGTGGTACTCAAGTAAGAGCCATGCTGAGGCCCACATGGGAGGATTACCTCATGGTTCCAGGATGATTTCCTCCCAATTTTGTGCCCTGGAACCATGGCTTTTTCTTGTTTGTTTGTTTTTGTATTTGCATGTGGTCCCTACATAACTCAGAGTCAGCTGAGCTCCACTAGGGACCCACTTTCTCTGACATTCCAGCGCATAGGCGATCATATTAACAGCATATTTTCCCTCCATCTTACAAAGCTTGCTTTGCATTCACTTATTTTCACTAAGGTATAAATCACCATTCTCCTACCAGCATCATCTTATATCATCTGTAAACTTATGAGTAGATAAAACTTACGAGCATTTTATCTACTCATTGAACTTACTAACAAAGAGACATTTTTAAAGAAAACCAGATGGCCCAGAACTAATCCCTCTGGACCAGCATTGATTTCCTTCTAGGTTTACACTCATCTGATGATGACTTGTATTTGGTTTCAAACTGGCAGCCCATTTCATGGCCACCTAAGAGTTATACAGTGTGGACTTTATCAGCCCTTTGGTGAAGGCATGGTGCAGGAAGGAATTGGGGCCTGTACTAACATCAAGATCATTGCTTTTATCTCTACCTCAGTTTGCCAGTCTAATCATTCTAGTGCAGAAAGAGATGAAACTAATGAGATATTATCTTTCAAAGGCATGCTGCTGGTTGCTTGCCTGAGGCCCAGTTTCACATATGGATTGAATAGTGAATTTTTTTCAAGTATTTCCAGGTATAGTAAACTTTCAAACCTCTGAATTTTCAGAACCATCCTTTTTTGCCCATTTTGAAAAAGAGGCCCAGCTTGGCATCTTGTCCCACCCCTCACCATCTCTCTTGAGCTTTGGTGCTCCTTCAGCACCTTTGGACACCCTGGGGACCTAACCAGGCTTGAGCTTTGAATAGCACTAGCCTTCTTAAACAATAGTCCCGAGCTATTCCTTTCCTAAATCACCTCCCAGTTCTTTGCAGATTCTACTTTGGTTCTGATTCCCATCTTTGATTTCTTCTTTGAGAGAAGAGTTAGGTGTTAAGAGAGGGCATCAGAAGGGCAGAGATGGTTTTAATTTATTGTTATATATGTCTTTTACAAGCTTTAATCTA
>JAQZBX010099605.1:0-11456 GCA_029593785.1 Cabassous unicinctus
ATGGTAAACGGGGGCTCTATCAGTTGAGCCACACCCGCTTCCTGTTGTGAGGGCTTGCTGCATCAGCCCACTATGCTGCGCGGGCCGGCCTGCCCTCACAAGGAGGCCCCGGGAAGCGAACCCGGGGCCTCCCATATGGTAAACGGGGGCTCTATCGACTGAGCCACTCCCGCTTCCCTGTACCCTGCTTCTAACCTATAGAATATGGTAAAGGTGATGGGATGTCACTTCTATGATTAGGTTACAAGAGTTTATAACTTCTTTCTTGCTAGCATAGTCTTCCTCTATTGACTCTCTCCCTTGCTGATGTGAGACAATAAATTTTTTATTTGAAGCTGGTAAATTTATGGTAATTTACCTAAAACAGCTGGATAATCTGGGAGATCAAGGCAGCCTCACTTATATGTCTGGCAGTTGGTACTGGCTATCAGAAAGGACATCTAAGTTATCCTCCACGTGGCCTCTTATTCTCCAAAGGCAACACTAGCTTTCTTAGAGATCGGAGAACTATAATGTGATTTCAGCATAACATTCCAAGAAGTTGAAGGCAGAAGCCACAAGGCCTTTCAAGGGCTAGCCTAGTAAATTGTATAACATTATTTCTGCCACATTCTACTAGTCAAAGTAAGTCATAAAGTCAGTCTAAATTTGAGGAGGTAGAGAAATAGACTCCACTACTTGTGGAAGGAGTCACAAAGTCACATTGAATAAAAGACTGGTAAGAATTGGTGTGATCATCTTTAGCTAACACATTGTAGTAGATTGTTGTCAAAATGGCTATCTCCAACCTTACTAAAATTCACTCCCTTCAGTTTTTCCTTTATCTCAAGCCTCCTGTCCCTTTTGTTATACTTCGGAATTTATAATTATTTTGTGTGTCTAGTCAATGTTTTGTCTCTCCCTTCTTCTGAATGCAAACCACACAAAACAGAGACAATGCTTCTTTTTTTCTTTGTTTTATATCTTGGCCTTGGCTCAGAGGTGATACTGGGTCAAAATCGGTTGAGTTAATGAAATAATGATGAGTGCATGCCAATTGCACCTGACCTGCCCTCTTGTTTGTCCTTTCATGGAATCCCTCCTCCATGAAGTTATCCCTGTGACTTCCTGAAGGGACCCAACTTCCTGACCTCTCCCAATACCCTTTATGCAGAAAAAGTCTTACAAATTCCTCCAAATGTTTGGCATATGTCTTGCTGTCTCCATGTTGCCAAGCTCACTAGTAACTGAAGCTTACCTAATGACTAGCCCTGCCAGAGAGATGGAACTGTGGTGATTGCCCAGAACAAAGGTGTTTTTCTTCTCCCTCAACCCCTTACCAGCTTGGAGACCAAGTGGGTGGGGTAAGAACAGAGCAGGATCCCAGGGTTGTGCAGAGTAGTCTAATTTTGCTCCAGTGTTGCTCAAAGAGCCTCTGAAGTACTTTCTTCCAACTGTTGCCTGCAGGCAGGTGTGAGAAACCTTCCCTCCTAGCAGTTGATGAGGGCCTTGCCGACTGCTGAAGAGATCCGAGGAAATCTCTCACTACAAGTCCCATCGCATCTCCAACTATCCTCCTTTTCTTTAGATCTCTTTCTCTGCATTGCATCAATCAGAAACAAGAAAGAAAAATAGCTTTCTCTGTGAAATAGAGACAAGCCAGGAGCTAGAGAAAATTGTGGGGCAAGAGCTGAAAAAGTAAATGTGCAGAGGAGAGCAGATGTGCCTTGTCCACCATAAAGGTTTTATTTATGAATTGGCAGAGAGACCAAGGCCAGGGTACAATTAGAGCCAGGAATAATTCAAAGGCAGTTTTTCACTATTTTAAAAAGAAGTGTGTTCTGTTAGATTAATAAAATATTATTATACAGACTTACATAATTAAATTAATATAAACATAATCATTCATAAACCCAGCTTTTAAATTCATGAGTTCTTGATCTTCACTTATGAAAGCATAAGATTTTCTACCTGGTCTACTTGTAAATGGACAACTCTTTACATATGAACCTTGCCATGCTAGGTTGAAGGAAAGAAAGTCACAAAGTGGTACCTTATCATTGAAGCCTATCCAACTACTGTGATTAAAATTGTGTTTTGCTGCACTAGGGATATTTGCTTGTTCACTAATGTAGCCCAGATGCCAAGACCAGTGCCTGGCACAAGAGGTACTTAATAAATATTTTTTTAAATGAATGAGCAAAGAAACCTTGATAAAATGTCTCCTCCCCTAATTATGCAGATGCTAGCACTGAGATTTATAGAGATGAAGCAACACTGAATAATACATGCTAGAGCAAAACTAGAAACCAGTGCCCTACATTGAATGATGTATGCTAGAGAAAGATTAGGCCTGATGTCAAGCACTGAATGATGCATGCAAGAGTGAGTATTGGACCTGGCAACCCACATGGAAGGGCACAAACTAGATCAGGACTAGAACACAATATCCTGCACTGAATGCCACACACCAGAGTGAAAGTAGGACCAAGCATTGTGCACTGAAGGAAAAGCACTAGAGCAAGACTAGGACCTGAATTCCTGCACTGAATGATGCGTTCTAGAGCTGTAACTAGGTCCAGGTGTCCTGTACTGAAAGATACTTGACAGAGTGAACTAGAACATGACATCCTGTACTGAATGACACATGCTAGGGAGAGACTAGGGCCTGCTGTCCTACACAAGTCCAGCACTGAAGGAAACACACAACAGTGAGACTAGGACCCAGTATCATACACAGAATGACACATACTAGAGTGAGACTAGAACCTGGTTTCCTGCATGAATGAAACATGCTAAAGCAAGACTAGTACCCAGCATATCACACTGAATGATGCATGCCAGGGAGAGACAAGGACATGTGCCATGCACAGAATGACACACACAAGAGCAATACTAAACCCGGGGTCTTGCAATAAAAGATACATGCTATAGTGGAACTAGAACCTGGTATCCTGCACTGAATGAAACAAGAGAGGGAGACTAGGACCTAGTGTCCAGCACTGAATGACACATACTGGTGCTGAGACTAGGATCTAACATCCTGGTCCAATCCAGTACCCTTGGCACTATGCCATGTGGGTTCTCCAGTTTCTCACAGAAGTCAGCTTTCTCTTCTCTTCACAACCAGGGAGCATCACCTCATCACCTCTCATCACCAGGCACTTCTGAGTGGATCTAAAGAGTAGAGAGCTACCTAATTGGAGGATATGGAATAGGGGCTTCTCCTTAGCACATTCCCTATAGCAATGACATTTCAATAAGTCTTTTTAAGCCAATGCATTGACACGGTGATTTTTATGTCCTGGAGGAAAAGTTTGGAGAGGAAAAAGAGTGAAGAAAAGCCCTGAAGACCTAGAGATGTTTGCCAAAAGGGCGTGAGATCCCAGCCCCTTTCCCTGGCTTGCATCCCCTGATGTTGGAACTTGGCCAAGATACTGCTAAAGGTGCCTGTGCTTAGTTCTGCTCCCCTCCAGAACCCTTGGGGGTATCTGCTTCCTCCTGCTCCTTTCCTGCTGCCCCTGCTTTATCCCATCCCAGGATGGCAGGAATGAGTAATTATGCAAGAAGGAGACCTCCTGTGGCTCTCCTGGGCAACTGAGATTACTGGGTGAAAACAGCCTCCTTTTGGGTTCTTGGGCATTCCCTCTTGCTGGTACCCAAACATTTACACTGTTTATCTCTGGGCCAATTTCCTTCCTGGGACGATGCCCCAAGACCATAGCATGCTACATGTCACACTATGCCCCATGGCTTTTATAGATAGACTTTTCTTCACTAGTCTAGAAAACACTTTGGATTTACATTTCTAAAAACTCCAATTGAGTCTCAGTGAAAGCAATATGCAACAACCCTGTGTGCCTGGCCATGCCTGGAACTTGGAGATATTCTAAGCAGGATGAGGCAGACGAACAGCATCCACTAAGAATCAGAAAAGAAGTGGGGGTGCAGTGGGGAGCTGTGATAGCGGAAACAATCAGGGAAGGCTCACTGGAAATGGTAGGCTTCTACAGAGCTACTTCTTTTGATGGTACTCAACCTGTTGGATTTAAATTGAAGTGCAATGTATTAGTCAGGGTTCTCTAGGGAAACAGAATCAACAGGAGATATCTGTAAATAGTATGAGATTTTATAAGTCTCTCACATGACCATGGGAATGCACAAGTCCAGGTTCTTTAGGCAGGCTGCAAACCAAGGGCTCCAATAAAAGTCCAATGAAGGTCCTTGATGAGTTTCCAGGAGACGCTGGCTGTCTAAAGATGAGCTGAGAAATTCTCTCTGAATGCTGAAATCACTTCTCCTTTTAAGGAATTCAACTGATTGGATAAAGCATCACTCATTGCTGACAGCAATCTTCCTGGTTGATATAGATGATGTAATCAGCTATCAATGCAGTAAACTCACTGATGATTAAAGTCCATAAATGTCCATATATTACAATTAGCCCCGTGCTTACCTGACCAAACAACTGGGCACAGTTACCTGGCCGAGTTGACACATTAGCCTAAACATCATAGTCCACCCCTTGTCAACTCGGCAACTATACACATTACCTTAAACCATACTTAGTCTCTAAGTAAAAACAATAACAAACATGCATATATATATATATATATATTTCTACCTAACAATATTCAACTCTCCAGTGTCCAACCAGAAATGCATTAATTCCCTACAGAATAGGGTGCAAGTCCTTGGGTGATATTCACTCTTAAACTTGATGTCCTTAAATATGACATGAAACTAATACAACTTGTCATTTGATAAGAGAAAAGGTTGGGGAAGAAAACAAAGAAATTAGTTTTGTGTACATATACAATCATACTCATAATGAAACAAGGAAGAAAGATTCATTACATTCCTCATTTCTGTAACTGGTCACATGGTCAAAGTTCATATTTATCACTACCTTCTTCCACTACCCATTCCATGTTCCTGTTACCCTCAGCAAGCACTTCAGCTGATCGTGGTTCTTTGCCTGGTGGGGTACCCAAACTTTCATTCCTGAAGATTCTGGGCCATTGTTAGTCCTGCTTGGATTGGGTTGTTGCAATTTTCCATTGACTTTAATCACAGGGCATGGCAGTACTAGGAGACACCCTAGAGGATCTCCTGTATTTCAGGCAACTCTTCTTTACCCTCATTATGCAGATGCAATCCTATTTCCCCTTCATAGTCAGGATCAATCACCCTAGCCAGTACAATAATTCCCTTCTTTGCCTGTTGATTCAGAGGTAAGAGGAGCCCAAAGTGGCCGGGTGGTAATCTTAACTTCCAATTTCCAGTTCAATAGAATCGTTGTTGAGTTCCCTTGTGTTAGAACTCTTCCTTTTGGGACTAAAACCTGTAGATCAGCAGAGTTTAAGGTTGCAGGCAGAGGAAGCAAAAATTTTCTTAGTGGGTCACTAGGGGTAATAGTGAGTGGTGCCACTCCCATTTCCACCCCTTGGTTCTTGGACCCATGAATCCTGGTTATGGGAGAAATAGCACCATAGAGTAGATGCTGATTTAGAGCATACAGAGCCTCCTGGAGAACATTGTCCCAGCCCTGCAAGGTTTTGACACCTAGTTGCTGCCATAACTGAGTTTTCAAAAGGCCATTCCACCATTCTATTAATCCAGCTGCTTCAGGGTAATGGGGAACATGGTAAGACAAGTGAATTCCATAGGCATGTGCCCATTTCTGCACATCATTTGCTGTGAAATGGGTTCCTTGATCAGAATCAATGCTGTGTGGAGTGCCATGGTGGTAGATAAGATATTTGGTAAGTCCACAGATGGTAGTTTTAAAAGAGCATTGTGTGCAGGAAATGCAAATCCATATCTGGAGTATGTGTCTATTCCAGTTAAAACAAATCACTGCCCCTTCCATGGTGGAAGTGGTCCAATGTAGTCAATCTGCCACAAGGTAGCAGGCTGGTCACCTTGAGGAATGGTGCCATATCTGGGGCTGAGTGTGGGTCTCTGCTGCTGGCAGATTGGGCATTCAGCAGTGGCTGTAGCCAAGTCAGCCTTGGTGAGGGGAAGTCCATGTTGCTAAGCCCATGCATAATCTCCATCTCTACCTCCATGGCCGCTTTGTTCATGAGCCCATTGGGCAATGACAGGAGTAGCTGGGGCAAGAGGCTTAGCATTAGCCATGGAGCAGTTCATCTTATTCACTTGACTATTAAAATCTTCCTCTGCTGACCTCACCCTCTGGTGACCATTCACATGGGGCACAAATATTTTCATGTTTTTTGGCCACTCAGAAAGGTCTATCCACAGACTTCTTCCCCAGACCTTCTGTCACCAATTTTCCAATCATGTTCCTTCCAAGTCCCTGACCATCCAGCCAAATCATTGACAACAGCGTATGAATCAGTGTACAAATGCACCTCTGGCCATTTCTTTTTCCAAGCAAAATTAACAACCATGTGCACTGCTCAAAGTTCTGCCCACTAGGAGGATTTGCCCTCATCACTATCCTTCAGGGATGTCTCAGAAAAGGGCTGCAATGCTGCAGCTGTCCACTTTTGGTTGGTACCTGCATATCATACAGAACCATCTGTAAACCAGGCCCGAGTTTTCCTTTCCTCAGTTACCTGATTGTAAGGGACTCCCCAGGAGGCCAAAGCTGTGGGCTGGGAAAGAAAAGGTAACATGGCAGGGGTGGTGACCATGGGCATTTGGGCTACTTCCTCATGTAACTGACTTGTGCCTTCAGGGCCCATTTGAGCCCTATCTCATATATACCACTTCCACTTTATTATGGAGTGCTGCTGTGCATGCCCAACTTTATGGTTTGGTGGGTCAGACAATACCCAGCTCTTGATAGGCAACTCAGGTCTCATGGTAACTTGATGGCCCATGGTTAAGCATTCAGTCTCTACTAAGGCCCAGTAGCAGGCCAAAAGCTGTTTTTCAAAAAGGGAGTAGTTATTTGCAGAGGATGGCAGGACTTTGCTCCAAAATCCTAAGGGTCTGCATTGTGATTCTTCTTTAAGGGCCTGCTGAAGGCTCCAGACAACATCTCTGTTTGCCACTGAAACTTTCAGCACCATTGGATCTGCTGGATCATATGGCCAAGTGGTAGTGCAGCTTGCACAGCAGCCTGGACCTGTCGCAGAGCCTCCTCTTGTTCTGGTCCCCAATCAGAACTAGCAGCTTTTCTGGTCACTTGGTAAATGGGCCAGAGTAGCACACCCAAATGAGGAGTGTTTTGTCTCCAAAATCCAAAGAGACCAGTTAAGGATTGTGCCTCTTTTTTGGTCATAGGAGGGGCCAGATGTAACAGCTTATCCTTCACTTTTGAAGGAATATCTCAACATGCCCTTTACCACTGGACACCTAGAAATTTCACTGAGGTAGAAGGCCCCTGCATTTTTGTTGGATTTGTCTCTCATCCTCTCTCATGCAAATGCCTTACCAATAAGTCTAGAGTCTTTGCTACTTCTTGCTCACTAGGTCCTATCAACATGTTATCATCAATATAATGGACCACTGTGATGTCTCATGGGAGGGAGACATGATCAAGTTCCCTGAAGACAATATTATTACATAAGGCTAGAGAGTTGATACATCCCTGAGGCAGGACAGTGAGGGTATACTGCTGGCCTTGCCAGCTGAAAGCAAACTGTTTCTGGTGGTCCTTATAAATGGCAATTGAGAAAAAAGCATTTGTCAGGTCAACAACTGCATACCAGGTATCAAAGGATGTGCTGATTTGCTCAAGCTTTGATACCACATCTGGGACAGCAGCTGCAATTGGAATCACCACCTGGTTAAGTTTATGATAATTTACTATCATCCTCCAAGATCCATCTGTTTTCTTCACAGGCCAAATAGGAGAGATTAATGGGGATGTGGTAGGAATGACCACCCCTGCATCCTTCAGGTCATCAAGGATCCTTCAGATCCTTGATGGTGGCACTAATCTCTGCAATCCCTCCAGGAATTTGGTATTGCTTTTGATTTACTATTTTGCTAGGTAGGGGCAGTTCTAGTGACTTCCACTTGGCCTTTCCAACCATAATAGCCCTCACTCCACAAGTCAGTGATCCAATGTGGGGGTTCTGCCAGTTACTAAGTATGTCTATTCCAATTACGCATTCTGGACCTGGAGAAATAACCACAGAATGGGCGCAAGCACCCACTGGACCCACTGTGAGATGGACCTGAGCTAAAACTCCATCAAACACCTGACCTCCTTAAGCCACTACTCTGACTGGTAGACCACAGTGACGTTTTGGGTATCCTGGAATTAATGTGGCTTCTGAGCCAGTATCTAATAATCCCCAACATGTCTGATCATTTCCTTTTCTCCAAGGCACAGTTACTCTAGTAAAAGGCCATAGGTCTCCTTGGGAAAAGGTGGGAGGAAGATTAACAGTATAAATTTTTGGCAGTTTAACAGGATCCTTCCCCAAGTGGACCTGGCCTTCTTCCCATTCAAGGGGCTCTGGGCCTGTAAACGGTCTCAAGTCTGGTAATTGATTAAGGGGCCGTGATTCTCTGCATCTGTAATTTGAGTTAGGGTTTTGTTCACTCAACTTAGAAATCTTCTGCTTATATAGATCCAGAAGAAGTTTAGTAGACTATTTCACTTCTAGGTACCCCATGGTCTATTAGCCAATGCAACAACTCTGTGCTACTCAGACTATTTTGAGTGCTGCTTTGAATCTGCCTTTCATTGCAGTAGCCATGCCCACCTTGTCTTTGGCAGTTAACTGCCCATACTTGACTATTATCGGATTGAAATTCGATCATCTCCATAATATTTAAGGATTCTAATTCCATTACAGACCTCCCTACAGTAATAGCTGGACTACAGAGAAGAGAAATCACAGAGCTCTTCAGGGAAGATGGAGTTAGTTTTACAAATTTATTCCTCACAGCCCTGGTTAAAGGTGTGTCCTCTGGACATTCCTGGGGTGGGTGGGCAGGTCGCAAATGGTAAATCCATTCTAGCATTCCAATCTCTCTAAGCCTTTGAATTCCCTCTTCTACTGTATACCAGGGCAAATCAGGCATCTCAACCACAGACATGATAGGTCATCTTTTGTTCCATGTTTCAGTCAGTCACAGGAACAAACTGTTAGAGCCCTTTCTAACCCCTCGAGCTACAGCATTGAATCCAGAATTTCTGCTTAGTGGGCCCATATCAATAAATTCAGCATGATCCAACTTTATATTCCTTCCACCATTATCCCACACCCTTACTACCCATTCCCACATGTATTCCCCTGATTTCTGCCTATATAAATTGGAAAACGCATGCAGTTCTTTCAGAGTATAGCGTACTTCCTCATAGGTCACACTTTGTAATTCACCTGTGAAGGCTTGTTGTGATTTTAGTCTAGTAATGGGTCTCAAAGAGAAGAGGGGTTCTAGGGGTGGGTAAGGAGAAGGAGTAGAAATGTCTTGCAAGCTACTGACTTCAGGGCATTCTTTTGCATTTTCTTCTGGTGAGACAGGATTCATCTCTTCAGGCTGGGTTTGGAAGGCAGATTCCTCAGGGCAGGCTGCAGGCTGGGCAGTGCATGCTGGAGTTTGGCTGGTACCTGCCTCAGGGGTGGGAGCAGGTCCAGACTCTCTGGGGCAGGTCAGAGACTGGGTAGTGCAGGCTTCAGTTTGGCTGGTACCCACCTCAGGGCTGGAAGGAGGTCTGGACTCCCTGGAGCAGCCTGGAGGCTGGGTGATAAAAGGTTGACAAGGTGTGGTCTCCACAGGGCAGGCCATAGCAGGTTTATCTGGTAAAGTCTTAGCAGAATTTAGGGTTCTAATGTCCCCACCAATATTATCATCATCCCATATGTCTCCATCCCAAACTTCTGGGTTCCACTCCTTTCCAATCAATGTCTTCACTTCAACTGCAGAAACCCTGCAGGGTTGAGATTTTAGTTTCCTTTGTAACTGCTACTCATTCAATGAGAGTTTGATATCTCAAGCCTGTGGCTGCAGGAGACAAGAATTTCTTTCAGAGCACACATAGAAACTTTCACATCATTCCTGTGGCATTTAAGTTTCAAATTTGAAGCCTTTAGCTCATCTCTTTCTTTTGTAACTGTATACAGAGTATCTAGGAGCAGCCAGCCAACATCATTATACTTTTTGACTCCACAAAACTCTGTTAAGGTGTTGAAAACACTCTCACCCAGATCCTTGCTTCTTATAAGTGTGGAAGTAGGGGAATCCAGTGATGAAATTTTGCATATCTCCATTGCCAACTCATGCCATGGACTGTTAGTGGCCTCTTCATTATTGGAAAGAGAGTCATTAGTACCCTTGAGTCCAGTTAGAGTAGAGAGACAATTGCAAAACTCCCAGAACCACCTCAGACATCCCAGGTTTAAGGTTCTTTTCCTCAAGAACCACTCCTGGTACCAAGCTGTATTAGTCAGGGTTCTCTAGGGAAACAGAATCAACAGGAGATATCTGTAAATAGTATGAGATTTTTGAAGAGTCTTTCATGTGATGCACAAGTTCAGTTTCTACATGCAGGCTGCAACCCAGGGGCTCCGATGAAAGTCCAATGAAGGTCCTTAATGAGTTTCTGGGAGACGTTGGTTGTCCAAAGACAAGCTGGGAAATTCTCTCTGAATGCTGAAATCACTTCCCCTTTTAAAGAATTCAACTGATTGGCTAAAGCATCATTCATTGCTGACAGCAATCTTCCTGGTTGATGTAGATGTAATCAACTATCAATGCAGTAAACTCACTTATGACTAAAGTCCATAAATGTCCATGTATTACGGTCGAGTTTACACATTAGCCTAACCATAACAGTGCAGGTTTCAGCAGGCTTAACCAATGAGAGGGAACAGCCAGAATAGATGTGTGTCTATGCATGTGATGGGGTCAGAGCTAGGGCTCTGGTGCTGTGCAGTCTTGGTCTTGCCATGGTTGCTGGCCTGACTCTCGCATTATGAAGTTCAGTGCAGTTGAGCACCCATGTTGGAGATCTCAAGAGTTCCACCTGCTCCCTTGAAAGAGACCTCATGTTTAGGGTATAGGGAGCAGCAGGCGAAGGGTCTAACAGACACACCATCTTCCGCCAAGCAGCCTGCAGCATCCCTGACTAGCTTCCCAGTGGGAAGACCTGACAACCTGGCTCAGTAAACAACTGTTAAATACATTGTTGAAAGTGTGGGAACAAACCTATATCCACTGGTATGTCGTTACTCCCTATATATCTGTATCTATATCTATATCTGTATCTGTGTCTGTGTCTGTGTCTACGTCTACATCTGCGTCTGCGTCTACATCTACGTCTATGTCTACGTCTATGTCTATGTCTATATGTATATCTATATCTATCTATCAATCTATCATCTATCTCTATCTCTATGTCTATATCAACTATATCTATCTTTCTCTTTATCTCTATCATCTCTATCTCTATCTCTATTTCTATTTCTATCTCTATCTCTATATCTATATCTGTATCTATATCTATATCTATGGATTTTTTTAGGTTGACCAGCTGGCTTAAATTA
>JAQZBX010099606.1:0-11461 GCA_029593785.1 Cabassous unicinctus
CATGAGCCATCCATATACTGTTTACAGGAGACTCACCTTAGACCCATGAATGCAAATAGACTGAAAGGGAAAAGTTGGAAAAAGGTATTTCACATGAACAGTTACCAAAAAAGAGCAGGGGTAGCTATTCTGGTGTCAGACAAGACAGACTTTAAATGCAAAAAAGTTATAAGAAATGCAGAAGGCCATTATATATTAATAAAAGAGACACTTGACCAAGAAGAAGTAACAGTCATAAATATCTATGCACCTAACCAGGATGCCTCAAAATACATGAGGCAAATTCTGGCAAAACTGAAAGGAGAAATAAATGTCTCTACAATAATAGTTGGAGACTTCAACACACAACTCACATCAATAGATAAAACAACTAGACAGAAGATTAACAAGGAAACAGAAAACATGAACAATATGATAAAAAAGCTGGACCTGACAGACATATACAGAACATTGTACCCCAAATCAGCAGGTTATACATTCTTCTCAAGTGCTCATGGATTTTTCTCCAGGATAGTCCACATGTTGGGTCACAAAACAGTTCTCAATAATTTTGAAAGATTGAAATTATACAAAGCACCTTCTCTGATCATAAAGGAATGACGCTGGAAATCAATAATAAGCAGGAAAGGGGAAATTTGCAAATATAGGGAAGCTAAACAACACACTCTTAAACAATCAGTGGGTCAAAGAATAAATTGCAAGACAGATTAGTAAATATCTCAAGATATGAAAATGAGAACAAAACATATCAAAACACAGTGAAGGCAGTGCTGAGAAGGAAATTTATAGCCCTAAATGCCTATGTTAAAAAAGAAGAAAGAGCTAAAATTAAAGACCTAACAGAACTAAAGAAACTAGAAAAAGAACAGCAAACCAATCCCAAAGCAAGCAGTAAGAAAGAAATAACAAAGATTAGAGCATAAATAAATGAAATTCAGAACAGAAAAACAATAGAGAAAATCAGCAAAAACAAAAGCTGGTTCTTTGAGAAGATCAATAAAATTGACAAACCCTTAGCAAAACTAACAAAGAAATAAAGAGCACATGTAAATAAATAAAAATCAGGAATGAAAGGGGGGACATTGTGACTGACCCCACAGAAATAAAAAGGATCATAAGAGGATATTACTAGAAATTGTATGCCAACAGATTAGACAACCTAGGTGAAATGGACAAATTTCTAGATATGCACAAACAACTTACATTGACTCCACAAGAAATACAGGAACTCAACAAACTAATCACAAGCAAAGAGATTGAATCAGTCATCAAAAATCTTCCAACAAAGAAAATCCAGGACCAGATGGTTTCACAGGTGAATCATACCAAGCATTTTGAGAAGAATTAACATCAATCCTGTTTAAACTCTTCCAAAAAAATTGAAAAAAAGGGAAAATTACCCAATACAGTTTATGAAGCCAACATTACCCTAATACCAAACTACCTAAAGATACTACAAGAAAAGAAAATTACAGACTATTCTCCCTAATGAACACAGATTCAAAAATTCAAAAAAAAATACTTGCAAGAAGAATCAAACAGCATATAAAAATAATTATACATCACGATCAAGTAGGTTTTATTCCTGGTATGTAAAGGTGATTCAACATAAGAAAATCAATTAACGTAATATACCATATTAACAAATTGAAGGGAAAAAAACCCACATGATCATCTTGATTGATGCAGAAAAGACATTTGATAAAATCCAGCATTCTCTATTGATAAAAATGCTTCAAAAGATTGGTATGGGAGGAAAGTTCCTCAACATAATAAAGGACATATATGAAAGTCCCATGGCCAACATCATACTCAATGGGAAGAGGCTGAAAGTTTTCCCTCTAAGATCAAGAAGAAGACAAGGATGCCCACTCTCATCACTGTTATCCAACATTGTGCTAGAAGTTCTAGCTAGAGCAATTAGGAAAGAAAAAGAAATAAAAGGCATCCATGGGAAGCTGACATAGCACAACCACTTGGGCACCCACCTTCCACATGGGAGGTCCCTGGTTAGAATCCCAGTGCCTCCTAAAAGAAGATGAGCAGACACTGCCTCCTGCCACAATGAGCTAGACTCCACCTCCTGCTACAATGAACTAGACACCATAAGCCAGCAGATGCTGCAGTCTGTGGGTAATGAATGTGGCTCAGGCCATTGCACAGTCGCCTCTCATTTAAGAGGTTCTGGGCTCCCCCCCTGGTGTCTCCTGGAGAAGGCAAGCAAACAATGAGCAGACAGAAGAGAGAACCATCTGGGGGAGAGGAGAGGAAAAATAAAGTAAAAAAATCTTTTTTTTTTTTAAAGGCATCCAAATTGGAAAAGAGGAGGTAAAACTCTCACCCTTCACAAATGACATGATTCTATATTTAGAAAATCCCGAGACATCTACAACAAAGCTACTAAGCTACTTGAGCTAATAAATGAGTTCAGCCAAGTAGCAGGATACAAAATCAAGACACAAAAATCAGTAGCATTTCTATACACTAGTATGGGCAAGCCATGGAGGAAATCAAGAAAAAAATTCCATTTACAATAGCAACAAAAAGACTCAAATATCTAGGAATTAATTTAACCAGGAATGTGAAGGATCTGTATCCAGAAAACCACAAACCACTGCTAAAAGAAATATTTTTAAAAAGAACTAAACAAATGGAAGGATATTCTATATGCCTCCGAAGTCCATTTTTCTGGAACAGAACATTCTCTTCAATAATTTGTGCTGAGAGAACTCGATATCCATAACCAAAAGAATGAAGGAGGACCCCTGCCTCACTCCCTATAAAAGAATCAACTCAAAATGTATCAAAGACTTAAACATAAAGACCAGGACCAGAAAACTCATAGACAATAATGTAGGGAAACATCTACAAGACCTTGTAGGGGGAGGGGGGGGGGCTCTTAAATCTTACACCCAAAACATGAGCAACAAAAGAAAAAATAGATAAATGGGACCTCCCCAAAATTTAACACTTCTGCATCTCAAAGAACTTTGTGAAGAGGGTAAAAAGGCGGCCTACTCAACAGGAGAAAATATTTTGAAATCACACATCCAACAAGGGTCTAATATCCGTGATATGTAAAGAGATCTTGCAACTCAACAATAAAAAAGAAAAACGACCCGATTGAAAAATGGGCAAGAAACCTGGGTAGACATTTTTCTAAAGAAGAAATACAAATGATGAAAAAACACATTTAAAAAATGCTCAGCTTCACTGACTATTAGGGAAATGCAAATCAAAGCTATAATGAGATATCATTTCACACCTCCTAGAATGGCCACAATTAGCAAAACAGAAAACTACAAGTGTTGGAGAGAATAAGGAGAGATAGGAATGTTTATTCACTGTTGGTGGGAATGTAGAAAGGTACAGCCACTGTGGAATTCTCTTTGGCGGTTCCTAAGGAAGTTAGATATGGATCTACCATATGACCCAGCAATACCACTACTAGGTATATACCAAGAAGAACTGAGAGCAGTGATAAGAACAGACATCTGCACACCTATGTTCATAGTGACATTATTCACAATTGCCAAAAGACAGAAACACTCCAGCTGCCCATCCACTGACGAATGGATAAACAAACCATGGTATATACAGACGATGGAATATTATTCAGCTGTAAGAAGAAATGAAGTCATGAAGCATATGACAACGTGGATGAACCTGGAGGACATAATGTTGAGTGAAGCAAGCCAGACACAAAAGGACAAATACTATTTTGCTATTATAAACTAAATATAATGAGCAAACTCATAAAGTTAATGGCTTGAATATAAGTCACCAGAAAAGAGAATGTGGTTAAAGAATGGAAAACTGATGTTTAATCTGTGCAGGACTGGTTTTTAAAAAAAGATTGTTTGTAAATGCTTGGAAATGAATAGAAATGGTGGAAGAGAATCATAGGTTTTGTAATTAGTAGCACTAACATAAGGGTAAGATAGTGATTGAAAGGGAAAGTCAAAAGATGTGTGTATCACTAGAAGGAAAGCTAAAATATGAAACATGGTACTATATAGCTCAGTGATCCTTCTTGTGAAAAATGAATATGGTTAAGAGTGCATATATAAGAATGTTTTTCTTTGAAACAGAAAAAATATATACATTAATGTTACAAGAAGTTAATACCAGGGTGATATTTGGGCAAAAATACAACCAAAACTATGGACAGTAGTGAGTAGTGATATGTTAATAATCATACATCAGCGGTAAAAAGGAAGCATGCTAAACGAAAGAAACTAGGCAAAATGTACTACATATTGTTTGGCTCCATCTATGCCAAATGTAAATACAAATAAATTACATCAACGGGAATAGATAGATTAGCAGTAATGTGTGGCAGGAAAAGGATAGAGAGATGGAGAGATGACTACTAAGGATTGGGGTTTATTTGGGTTCGTTTCTTTGGTCTTGGTTTTGGGGTGTTGTTTTTTTTGTTTATTTTGGGTTTTTTTGTTTTTTTTTTTGAAGTAATGAAAATGCTCTATTATTGATTGTAGTGATGAATGCACAACTTTGTGATTATAACAAATGCCATTGATTGTACACTTCAGATGAATTGTATGGTTTATGAATGTTTCAATAAAATTGATTTAAAAAACTCATAACTCATCACAAATTTTGTGACTTGGAGGTAAATAATTTCAAAAGCATGAAAAGAAACCCTCCCATTTTTCAGCAAATTATGCAAGTTTTATATTTAATGCTGGATACAGATGCATTTGGATGTATTTTCTATGTTGTAACAGTAAAGCATATCGATTAAGGGCAGACTTTTAATCAGATTCTTGAGTCAGACTACATGGATAAAAACTTGGCTCTTCCCCATTCTATAGGCATGACCTTGGGCAAGCAATCTATAAAATGGGATAATAATGGTACTTACCTCTAGAAGGCTGTGAAGATTAAATGTAAAGTGCTTAGTGCAGTGTCTGGCATAGAGCTAAGTACTAATAAGTATGAGTTAACTGAACAAATGAATGAATGAACAAATAAGTAAATGTAGGGAGGGTCTTCCAAATAAACGGCTGGAGATCTAAGAAAGTGTCTTAGTTTGCCAGGACTGCTATGACAAATACCACAGACAGGCTAGTTTAAACAACAGGAATTTATTGTCTCACAGTGTTGGAGGCTAGAAGTCCAAAATCAAGGTATCAGCAGACCATGCTTTCTCCAAAGTAAGCTGTGTTACAGTAGTGGCTTCCTGGTAATCAATCTCTGCCTCCATCGCATGACAATCTGCCTCCTTTGGTCTCTTCCTGTGGCTTTTCCTACCATCTCCAAATTTCCTTGCTGATAAGGACTTCAGTCATGTAGGGTGAAGGCCCACCCTGATTCAATTTGGCCTCATCTAAATAGAATCTCTGAAGATTCCATTTATAAATGAGTTCACACCCACAGGACCAAGAATAGGACTTGAACATGCCTTTGTGGAGGACATGATTCAATCCACAACAGAAAGTCTTAAAATGCCCCTGGGCAAATAGAAGTATAGGTGGGTGGGATGGAAAAGGAAGTAACTGATCAAGTATGCTGGGTCTTTAACATGTCCGGGTTCCTTGCAGAAACTATTTTGATATTTTAAAAGATCTTGCTGCTTCCACTGTTGCCTCTTTAACAGTTTCCTGCCCCTATGAGAAATGACATGATCTGTCGATTTTTTTTTTTGCCAGCCCTACTCTTGAGAACTGGTGACACCTGAGTGCTACCACCTGTGTTAATCTCTAAATCATCCCTCCCCCATTGATCATCCAGGCTTTTTTGATGTAGACCATGTACCTGACACTACCTGCCCCCTGGAACACCATCTTTGGAATAAGGTCAGTTATATGTACCATGGTGGTTTGAAGCTCCGTGTACCCCAGAAAAACATATTCTTAAACTTAATTCATTCCTATGGATGTAAACCCATTATAGGTAAGATCTTTTGATGAGGCTACTTCAGCTAAGGTGTGGCCCACCTCATTCAGGATGGGTCTTAGTCTTATTGCTGGAATCCTTTATAAACAGAATGAAATTCAGACACAGAGAGAAAAAACCATGGGAAACAAGAAGGTGAAATTCAATGGAACCTGGAAGAGAACAGACAGGCCAGGAAAGGCTGCCATGTGCATTGCCATGTGACAGAGGAGCCAAAGACCAAGGATCACTGGCAGCCAGCCCCAGAAGACCAGTCTTCAGGAAAAAAAGTATCACCTTGATGACTAGATTTGGACTTCCTTTTAGCCTCAAAATCATGAGCTAATAAATCCCCCTTGTTTAAACCAACCCATTGATTGGTATTTGTTTGAGCAGCCCAGGAAATGAAAACAGTACCCATAGTAAATTGGAATTGTAAGGGTCATCATTCCAATTCCTTCAGGCCTATTTTCCTAACAATTAGTAATTTAAAACATTTATACATGGGGATACTGCCAGAAAAATACATTAAAAGACTAATGACTTCTCTAGGGAGGCAGAAAAATCAATTGTGAAAATCATGGATTATTACTTACATATTATTACCTACAATAAGTTCCTGTGATTTTCTGTGGGCAACATGGAGATGTCAAGAAGTATAAACACTTTTCAGTTCCCCTAGGCAAAGTTAGCCATTCCTTTTCTAATCATGGCTCTTCTAAAGCCATTATCATATTGAATTGTAATCATTTGCTTTTGTCCCTATGTCTATATATCTCCACAAATTGTGAACATCTTGAATGCAAGAATCATGTTACATACCACTTGTATTAGTCAGGTTCTCTCGGGAAACAGAATCAACAGGAGATATCTATCAATAATATGAGATTTTATAAGAGTCTCTCATGCGACCGTGGGGATGTGCAAGTCCAGGTTCTGTGGCAGGCTGCAGACCAGAGGCTCCAATGAAAGTTCAATGAAAAGTCCTTGATGAGTTTCTGGGAGAAGCTGGCTGTCCAAAGACGAGCTGGGAAATTCTCTCTGAATGTTGAAATCACTTCCCCTTTTAAGGCATTCAACTGACTGGATAAAAGCATCACCCATTGCTGATGCAATCTCCCTGATTGATGCAGATGTAATCAGCCATCCATGCAGTAAACTCACTGGTGATCGAAGTCCATAAATACTCTTGTATTACAATTAGCTCAGTGCTTGCTGGACCTAACACCTGGACACATTTTCCTGGCCGAGTTGACACATTAGGCTAACCATCACAGTCCACCCCTTGTCAACTCAGCAACCATACACATTACCCTAAACCATAGTTAATCTCTAAGTAAAAAAAATAACAGATAAGCATACATATATATTTCCACCTAACAATGTTCAACTTCCCTGCGTACAACCGGAAACGCATTAATTCCTCACAGAATAAGGTGCAAGTTCTTGGGTAATATTCACTCTTAAACTTGGCATCCTTAAATATTATGACGTGAAATTAATACAACTTTTCATATGATAGGAGAAAAGGTTGGGGAAGAAAACAAAGAAATTCATTTTGTGTACATATACAATCATACTCATAACAAAACAAGGAAGAAGGGTTCATGACTATTACAGTCCTTGTTTCTGTAATAGTCACATGGTCGAAGTTCATATTTATCACTACCTTCTTCCACTACCCATTCCATGTTCCCGTTACCTTCAGCAAGCACTTCTGCTGGCCATGGTTCTTTGCCTGGTGGGGTGACCCAAACTTTCATTTCCGAAGATTCTGGGCCATTGTTAGTCCTGCTGGAATTGGTTTTGTTGCAATTTTCCATTAACTTTAATCGCAGGGCATGGCAGTACTAGGAGACGCCTTAGAGGATCTCCTGCATTCCAGGCAAACTCTTCTTTACCCCCATTATGTAGATTTAGTCCTATTTCCCCTTCATAGTCAGGATCAATCACCCCAGTACAGTAATTCCCTTCTTTGCCTGTTGATTCACAGGTAAGAAGAGCCCAAACTGGCCAGGTGGCAGTCTTCACTTCTAGTTCAATGGAATCATTGTTGTATTCCCTGGTGGCAGCATTCCTCCTTTTGGGACTAAAACCTGTAGACCAGCAGAGCTTAAGGTTGCAGGGACAGGAAGCAAAACTTTTCCTAATGGGTCACTAGGGGTAACAGTGAGTGGTGCCACTCCCATTTCCACTCCTTGATTCCTGGACCCATGAATCCTGGTTATGGGAGAAACAGCACCATAGGGTGGATGCTGATTTAGAGCATACACAGCCTCCTGGAGAACATTGCCTCAGCCCTGCAAGGTATTGCCACCTAGTTGGCACCATAACTGAGTCTTCAAAAGGCCATTCCACCGTTCTATTAATCCAGCTGCTTCAGGGTGATGGGGAACATGGTAAGACCAGTGAATTCCATGGGCATGTGCCCGCACATCATTTGCTGTGAAATGGGTTCCTTGATCAGAAGCAATGCTGTGTGGAATGCCATGGCAGTAGATAAGACATTTGGTAAGTCCACGGATGGTAGTTTTGAAAGAAACATTGCGTGCCAGAAATGCAAACCCATATCCAGAGTATGTGCCTATTCCAGTTAAAACAAATCACTGCTCCTTCCATGGTGGAAGTGGCCTAATGTAGTCAACCTGCCACCAGGTAGCAGTCTGGTCACCTCGAGGAACGGTGCCATATTGGGGGCTGAGTGTGGGTCTCTGCTGCTGGCAGACTGGGCATTCAGCAGTGGATGTAACCAAGTCAGCCTTGGTGAGAAGTAATGTTGCTGAGCCCATGCATAATCTCCATCCCTGCTTCCTTGGCCACTTTGTTCATGAGCCCATTGGGCAATGACAGGAGTGGCTGGGGAAAGAGGCTGAGCATTAGCCATAGAGTGGGTCATCTTATCCACTTGATTATTAAACTCTTCCTCTGCTGAAGTCACCCTCTGGTGAGCATCCACGTGGGATACAAATATGTTCATGTTTTTTGCCCACTCAGAAAGGTCTATCCACATAACTCTTTCCCAGACCTCATTGTCACCAATTTTCCAATCATGTTCCTTCCAAGTCCCAGACCAGCCACCCAAACCATTGGAAACAGCCCATGAATCAGTGTACAAATGCACCTCTGGCCATTTCTTCTTCCAACCAAAATTAACAACGAGGTGCACTGCTCGAAGTTCTGCCCACTGGGAGGATTTGCCCTCACCGCTATCCTTCAAGGATGCCCCAGAAAAGGGCTGCAGTGCCATAGCTGTCTACTTTTGGATGGTACCAGCATATCGTGCAGAACCATCTGTAAACCAGGCCCGAGTTTTCTCATCCTCAGTCAACTGATTGTAAGGGACTCCCCAAAAGGCCAAAGCTGTGAGTTGGGAAAGAGAAGGTAACATGGCAGGGGTGGTCACCATGGGCATTTGGGCTATTTCCTCATGTAACTTACTTGTGCCTTCAGGACCCGCTCGAGTGCTATCTCGTATATACCACTTCGACTTTATTATGGAGTGCTGCTGTGCACACCCAACTTTATGGTTTGGTGGGTCAGACAATACCTAGCTCTTGATAGGCAACTCAGGTCTCATGGTAACTTGATGGCCCATGGTTAAGCGTTCAGTCTCTACTAAGGCCCAGTAGCAAGCCAAAAGCTGCTTCTCAAAAGGGGAGTAGTTATCTGCAAAGGATGTCAAGGCTTTGCTCCAAAATTCTAAGGGTCTGCATTGTGATTCCCCTATAGGGGCCTGCCAAAGGCTCCAGACAGCATCTCTATTTGCCACTGAAACTTCCAGCACCTTTGGATCTGCTGGATCATATGGTCCAAGTGGTAGCACAGCTTGCACAGCAGTCTGGACCTGTCACAGGGCCTTCTCTTTTTCCAGTCCCCAATCAAAACTAGCAGCTTTTCTGGTCACTCGGTAAATGGGCTGGAGTAGCACACCCAAATGAGGAATGTGTTGTCTCCAAAATCCGAAGAAGCCAACTAAGCGTTGTGCCTCTTTTTTGGTCAAAGGAGGGGCCAGGTGCAACAGCTTATCCTTTACTTTAGAAGGGATATCTCAACAGACCCCACACTACTGGACATCTAGAAATTTCACTGAGGTGGAAGGACCCTGTATTTTTGTTGGATTTATCTCCCATCTTCTCTCATGCAAATGCCTAACCACTAAATCTAGAGTCTTTGCTACTTCTTGCTCAGTAGGTCCTATCAACGTGATATCATCAATATAATGGACCAGTGTGATGTCTCCTGGGAGGGAGAGACAATCAAGGTCCCTGTGAACAATATTATGACATAGGGCTGGAGAGCTGATATACCCCTGAGGCAGAACAGTGAAGGTATACTGCTGGCCTTGCCATCTGAAAGCAAACTGTTTCTGGTGGTCTTTACTAATGGCAATTGAGAAAAAAGTATTTGTCAGATCAACAGCTGCATACCAGGTACCAGGAGAAGTATTGATTTGCTCAAGTAATGATACCACATCTGGGACAGCAGCTGCAATTGGAGTCACCACTTGGTTAAGTTTACAATAATCTACTGTCATCCTCCAAGACCCATCTGTTTTTTGCACAGGCCAAATAGGACAGTTGAATGGGGATGTGGTGGGAATCAACATCCCTGCATCCTTCAAATCCTTGATGGTGGCACTAATCTCTGCAATCCCCCCAGGAATCCAGTATTGCCTTTGATTTACTATTTTGCTAGGCAGGGGCAGTTCTAGAGGCTTCCACTTGGCCTTTCCAACCATAATAGCCCTCACTCCACAAGTCAGGGATCCAATGTGGGGATTCTGCCAGTTACTGAGTATGTCTATTCCAATTATGCATTCTGGAACTGGGGAAATAACCACAGAATGGATCTGGGGACCCACTGGCCCCTCTGTGAGACAGACCTGAGCTAAAACTCCATCAATCACCTGACTTCCATAATCCCTACTCTGACTGGTGGACCACAATGACATTTTGGGTCTCCTCAAATTAATGTGACTTCTGAACCAGTGTCTAATAATCCCCAAAATGTCTGATCATTTCCTTTTCCCCAATGCACAGTTACTCTGGCAAAAGGCCATAGGTCTCCCTGGGGAAAGGTGGGAGGAAGATTAACAGTACAGATTTTTGGCAGTTTAACAGGATCCTTCCCCAAGGGGACATGGCCTTCTCCTCATTCAAGAGGCTCTGGGTCTGTAAACTGTCTTAAGTCTGGGAATTGATTAAGGGGCCATGATTCTCTGTGTCTGTAATTTGAGTTAGGGTTTTGTTCACTCAATCTAGAACTCTTCTGCTTATACAGATCCAGAAGAAATTTAGTAGACTGCCCATCTATTTCATTTCTAGGTACCCCATCATCTATTAGCCAATGCCATAACTCCATGCGACTCAGACTATTCTGTGTGCTGCTTTGAATCTGCCTTTCATTGCGGTAGCCACGCCCACCTTGCCTTTGGCGATTAACTGCCAACACAAAACTTTTACCTGACCAAGATCCGATCATCCCCATAATGTTTAAGGATTCCAATTCCATTACAGCCTTCCCTACAGTAATATCTGGACTGTAGAGAAGAGCAACCACAGAG
>JAQZBX010099607.1:0-11477 GCA_029593785.1 Cabassous unicinctus
CGTGCGGCGTCTCCGCCCCTCCGCGCCCTGGCCCCGCCCCGGCCCCGGCCGCCCCGCCCCTCCGCGCCCTGGCCCCGCCCCGGCTCCGGCCGCCCCGCCCCCCCGCGCCCTGGCCCCGCCCCGGCCCAGGCCGCCCCGCCCGCTCTCAGCTTCCCCTCCGGGTGGAAGGTGCTCCGAGGCAGGGCAGCGTCCCTGCGGGCAGGCTGCGGCTGCGGGGTCACGTCCCCGCGGAGGCATCAGGCAGCACCGCCCCCCCGGGGCATCAAGCTCGGGAGAGATGGCGGGTGGGGTGCGTGATGCCTGAGGGGACCGGGCGTGCACGGGCGCGGTGCAGCTGTGATGGACAACGGAAGGGGAGGCTGTGAGCAGAAACCGGGCAGAGGGAAGGGTAAAGCAGAGGCGCTGCACGGCCCAGTGGAGGTCACCGCAGGCGCAAGCGGGCCTCGGGGGTCAAACGCTGCTGCTACGGCCTGGGCAGCGTCCAGGGAATGGGGGGCCAGCCGGGGCAGGACTGTGGGGGCAGACGCCGGCGGGAGGAGCGATGGGGACAGCAGGCCCCAAAGCTGGCGCTAACAGGAATAGGGGGAGGTGAAGGACACAAAGGGAAGCCAGCCAGGGTGCAGGCTGAGGGAGCGGGGCCGAGGCACTCCCGGGAAGGGGGCCCCTCTGTCACACTCCTGCTGCTGGAGATTGGGCTCTGTGAGACAGGAGGGGAAGGAAAGGGTGCGGGCAGCACATGGGGGTCCAGGCAGCCCACCCCACTGTGGCACCAGGTGTCCTGTGGGGCGGTTTGCTCCCGAAGGCGCACAGGGCTAGGTCCGCCCAGAGTTGGGAGTTGGATAAAGGCAGCCGCGGGCGAGAGTGACAGTGACGCAGGCTAAGGTGTGGAAGTCAATTCTTTGCCACTCTCATCACATTCAACCCTCACAACATCCCTGTGAGGTAGGAGTCACCACCCACCTTACAGGTGGGAACTGAGGCTCAGAGGTTAGCACAGGGCCACAGCACAGGTCCGCCACCCCAGTGCCCGGGACCCGCCTGTCACGCACCACACAGGTCAGGATTTTCTTGCCAAAGCTAAAGCAGCTGCCACAACATCAGCAAACGCACGACAAGCAGAGAAGGGCAGCCATGGAGCTAACCCTCTGCAGTCTGAATTTCTGGGTCAAGAGCATTGGGGGCTACACCTGACCGAGTGGTTCTTGCACTTCCAGAGAAAACAAGAGCATATCACAGGGGAGCGGGTGTGGCTCCGTGGCTGAGCACCTGCTGCCCACGTGCGAGGTTCTGGGTTCAGTCCCCGGGACCTCCTTAAAAGAAACAAGCAAACAAAAAGCATATCATGGGCACGGGCCAGTGGTCAGCCCAAGCCCGGGGAGTGTCAACTTCCACCCTTTGGTGGATCCCTGGCCTCCTGGCCACGTTATTTCTTCTCTCTGCCACACCCAGCAGGAAAGGCAGTGGTCTTTCTCCCACGGGGCATCAAGAGCAGACACGCAGCTACCCACCCCTCAGGGACAGAGCCTTTGGTTTCTTCGGCCTTTGGCATCTCGCTGCCTGGGATGCTGTGCTAACCTGTGGAAAACTCCTTTTCACAGCATGGCAGGCTGGCACTGAGGAGCTTGAGCCAGATTTTGCCTTCTTAATTGAACATAAATAATGTCGGGAATTTCTAGCTTTTTAATCCTTCTGGTTTTGGTTTTTCCTTTGTTTCCATCTTGGAAGAAAAATGGAGAATAGAATTAAAGACAGAGAAAGAATGGCTCAGAAACAAAGAGAGCAGTGCTCACGGGGACCACCCGTGGGGTGCAGGCAAACAATTCTGGGAGGGACCAGATCCCTCAAATTAGCCAAGAGTGCTGGAGGGTGGGAGCCGGGCCGAGGCATGGGGCCCCTCACTGCAGCTGTGCTGTGTCCTGGCTGACGTGCCAGGCACGGCTCCCTGGCCAGGGGACACCTGCCAAGAGAGGCCCAGGTGGACCTTGGTGTACTTGGAGCCGTCAGCGCCCTCCCTCGCTCCTGGGGAGGAAGGAGAGCTGTGCTGGGCCGCTGCGGCACGCGTGACGGCGGGCTTGAGCTTCCTGGGGAACGTGGACACAGGAGGGGACAGAGGTGGTGGCCTCACGCAGCGCAGCAGGACGGCTTTGGGGCTTGAGTTCTGCAGTCTGAGACGCTCTGTTGGCTCACACGGGACCCTGGCCGAGGGTCTCGGTGCCAAGTGGCCCTCCGCTTCCTGCCTGAGAGCCAGCACCTCGAGGCCCCTCCCCGTCGCTAGCTCAGACACTCACAGCTGCAGGAAGCCCAAGTTCACGTCTGCCTCCACACTGCGCTCAGTGATGCTTTTCCGCTTCACCTGCCGCCGGGGGGCGCTGCTCTCTGGGGGGCTGGGGGGGCGGCACTGTGAAGACGATTTCCTGGCAGCGTGGTGGCAAGGCTGTGGGTTTGAGTCGCTGCCTGGGGACAGCGCTGAGGTAGATTGCAGAGGGTCCCCTGAGCTGCTGCCCACGGAGTTGGTGGGACTCGCGCTGCTGAGGGAGGAGTAGCCTGAGGTCACGGTGTCCCTGCCCGGTGCCCACTGGGTCTGAGTTGTCTGGGCGCCTGCTGCCTCCTCCTCATCACTGGACTCCTGGCAGCAGTGCTGCTCGGGGTTCAGGTAGACCACGGTGACATCAAGGACGCCGCTAGGAGCCGTCACTGCAGGAGATGTCAGGGGTGGGGTGGTCACGCCATGCCAGGAGCAAGGAGCAGGCCCTGCCCGGTCAGGACGCCGGGCGGCCCAGGCTTTCGTCTAAGACCATGGCTGAAGACTTCCCGCGTCAGGGACCCCAGCCCCGACCTCCACCAGTTCACCCCCACCGCTCCCCTCGGGGTAGTCTTTTGGGCCTGGTGGGGTGCCCCCTGCGACTCTGAAGACCGTGGAAAGTGACTTGTTTGAACTTCCAGCAGGCACAAAACCAAAAATTGGGAAACAAAGCAAAAGCTGCCCGAAGTGGCCACCCCAGGGCAGGGGTGTTCCTGTGCAGAGGGCCACCTGGGGATCGTGGGGGACACAGTCTGCCCTGGAGGGGTGTGGAGCCCGGAGCCCAGCGGGCAGAGGGGAGTGCCCACACGCGCAGCATGGGCACAGCTAGCAGGACCCAAGCTTGATGTTTACAAAGTGTTCTAGAAAGGTCTATCGTCGTGAGCTCCAGACTGTCTCTTCCTTTGCCTCCTCGACCTGGTCAGGGTGGGGGTGGAGAAGGCCCAGCCCTGGGGGCTAGGTCTCCTGCAGGTGGAGATGGGGCCCCCATGGGCACGGCTCCTGCAAGCCCGCTGCAGCGCCTGCACAGCTGCAGGACCCCAAGCCACCCTCAGCTCCCCAGCCGGGGGCGGGGCCTCGGCGTCCCCTGGGCAAAGGGGACGCCGCCCTGAGCTCACCATCCCCCTCCTTCTCGCCCTCGCTCTCCTGGTCTCCCTCGTAGCCCGAGCAGTGGTCCAGGCTCCAGTCCAGGAAGCTGCCCAGCAGCGTCTCCTCCTGGCTGGACAGCTCGGCCGTGGGGGTGGTGACAAAGCTGCCCCGGTCCTCCTGGAGGCTGCTCTCCCGCTTCCTGCAGAGAGGACGCAGCGTCAGGAGGCCCGGCCGGGCCTCTGCGCCATGTGCCCTGTGCTTGTTGGCCAAGAAAGCTACAAGAGGCGAGAGCCCAAGGGCCGGGCCCCAGCCCTGCCTTAGCCAGCTATGGGCAAGCCGCTGCGCTCTGCCAGGCCTCGCATCCTCCTTGGCAAAGTGTGGGAGGTGATGCCAACCCCAGACGTGCCAAGGGCAGAGCAGAGGCTGGCCCCGGGGGACCCTGCAGCTGCCTGTTCTCGGCGGGGAGCCCGTCTGCAGGAGCAGCCACGACAGCAGCTAAGCAGGGCCTGCTGCCCTTCTGCTTCCTGCCCCCAAGTGCCCTGAGACCCGGGGCTGGTACAGCCTTCCATGTCTCCCATGGGGGTCTCCCTCCAGAGGCTGTGGGGAGACCCTGGGAGCTGGCACGAGGGAGAGGCCGGCACCCCGGCTCCCAGGAGCAGATGCTCGCTTGCCTGGCTGTGAGCCGGAGCCTCAGGCTCTCCTGTGGATAGCCCCGAGGCAGAAGGTAGGGCAGTGGGGAGGCAGCATCTGTAGAAACGGTGGTGGAAAGGTGGCCCCGGCAGGCCGCCTGATCTTGGGGGTGCCTGAGTGGGCTCAGGTCCCCCACAGTCAGCGCAGAATCTGCCTTTGACCAGAGTGGAAGAGGCTGGCTGCCTTTGCAGGGAGGAGGCAGCAGAACCTGGGGGGCAGAAGCTACTTCTGCATCTACTGCTTCCTCGGTGTGCCCCTCAAGTTCAGGGGTCTGCTGCCCAGGGGCCTGGCCTTCCTGCCCCACTTTCCCATGGAGCCTGATGGGGGTAGCCCCACCCAGGCCCCAAGGCCTGCCCCCAAAAATCTCATGGCTGCTCCTGGTGCTCAACAACCGCAGAGGCAGAGGGTCCTGCTCATTTGGGCTTTGAAGGACCATAGGAGCTCTCCAGGTAAGGAGCGGAGGCTGTTCAGGAAGAAGCACAGGACAGGACACGGCACTGAAATGGGAGAGACTGGGGCAAGCGGGGACCCAGGTGGGCAATAAGGGCAGGGAGGAGGGGAGCCCTGAGCTCGGCTATTGGGTTACAGCTCAAGAGCAGCACCCAGCAGCTCAGGACAACACAAAAGCCTGAGCTGGGCTTAACCTCTGGTGGAGACCAGCTTCCCTCCAAGGTGAGCAGGTGAGAGCTAGAGAGAAAAGCACGCCTAAGAAAGGGGGGGCAAGATGGCGGGGTGAGGAACGCAGGCCTGAAGCCTGCCTGCTTGGGGCCAAATCCCAGCTTCGTTTCAGGGACCCGGGCATGCTGCTTGTCCCCTGAAGCCTCGCAGCCTCCTCTGTAAGTAGGGGTGAGCGCAGAGATGCAAGGGGGGATTCAGACGTAGCCCACTGTGCGCGGGGCTCACTCACCGCTTGGCTCTCCTTCCGGAGGGAGAGCTGAGGAAGGCGTCAATCTCCCCTGCGTGGAGGAAAGATGCGGGCTCTGGACTCTCCGGTCTCACTCCCAAGGCCGCACACAACTGGCTGTAGCTCATCACCTGAGAAGAAGTCGGGGTCAGCAAGGGTGGGGCCTGCGGGGCACAGCCAATGGGCCCCACACCGGGCACCCCGATGGGAGAGCTGGACGCAGGCGGGCGGGCACCTCTTCCTGGCTGATTTCCTCGTAGCGCTTGTCCTCAAACCGCTGCTTCACGGCAGTCAGCGACACCTGCCTATAGTCCTTGGGGGCGTCGTCGTGGAAGCTGGGGAGAGGGTGGGACAAGTGGGGGGGCAGACAGGGAGGGCCGTGAGGGGCTCTGCAGCACGCCGGGCCCCAGAGGCTGGCCATGGGCCTCAACCCACTGAAATGGAAACACACTTTTCACAAAAGCCCAGTGGTGGGAACATGAATGGCACAGCTGCTCAGCGAGCAGCCCGGCAGCTCCTCACGGGTGAGGTCACCGGGCGGCCCTGCAGCTGCACTCCCAGGCGTCCACCCAGGAGAACTGGAAACACCAACACAGACACTCATGCGTGGGCGGCCCTGACACTGTCGCCCACAGCTGCCAGGAAGTGGGAACGCAAACATCCGTCAGCCAACGAATGGAGCAACCCACGCTCTGCCCACAAGGTGGAATGTTATCCGGCCTTGACAGTGAACGAGGCTCTGATGCATGCACCGGCACCGATGGGCCTCGAGGACGTCATGCTCAAAGGAGCCAGACCCAAAGCCCTAGGCTGTTATGATTCCACTTACACGAAATGTCCGGAATAGGGAACTCCAGAGATAGAAAGTGGATTCGTGGTTGCCTAGGGCGTGGGGAGGGGTCTGGGGGTAAATGGGGAGATTGTGGGGCCATAGCTAAAGGGTTCAGAGTGTCTTTTTAGGTGATGAATACACTCTAAAATGGACTGTGATGGCAGTTGCACATATTTGTAAAGAGACTGAAAAACATTTTTTTAAAAATTCGGTTAATAAATGTTTTCAATTTGTGGCTAAAAAAAAAAAATCTCCTTCAGGGAAAACAAGAAAACCAGCCCAGCAACAAGTTTTGGCAGCTGGTCATGCTCAGTGCCTCACGTTCCCACGTAAGCAGCCGTGGAGGCCACCACTGCCCCCCAGGGACACGGTCCAGCGCTGCAGGAGGGGAAGGCGCAAGGCCAAGCACCGCCTGACCTTGGACAATGTGGCCGGCACCACGTGGCTGGACGTGGGGAAGGAGCAGGAGGGCCAGAGCAGGGGCTGGCCAGAGGGCCTTGGGGCTGCTCCGGAGAGTTCTGGTCTCATCCGGGCAGCTGGGGAGTGAACCTAGGTCAGTGGAAGTGGAGGCGAGGCATCACCCGGGTAGCACAGGAGCAGCTGTGGGAGGGACGCTGGAGCGCGAGCCATCAGCTGTTGAGAAGTGCGGGATGTGGGCGCCCAGGGTGCAGGCGCAGGTGGTGGAGGAGGAAAGGCCGAGGTGGGGCCGGGCCGCAGACCGCTATGTGAGGAGACAAAGGGGGCCGGGCCCGGCAGGCGGGTAGGCAGCGTGCTCTGGAGTTTGGGGAAGGCCCCAGGATGGGGTCAGGCTTAAAAGTGGTCCCAACACTGCAAGTGCTTTGGCCACCCAGTGGGGATTGGAGAAGAGCACGGGTGGGGGCAGATGGGAGCAGAGCCCCCAAAGAAGGGCAGTAACTGGGGACTTCGGCCAAAGTGCACATGGGGTTAGAGAGAGGGACCGGAGTGGGGGGGGTGGTGAGCAGCGGGGAGCAAACCTGCCAAAGAGGGAAAGCGCTGTGGCCTGTCGAGGCCTTGGCAAGGTCGGCCCTGGCCCTGCCCTGCGCCCCCGCCCTGCCTGGAGAGGGCCGCCTAGGCGCTCAGCCGCTTGGCTGTGCGTCCTCAGGGTTGGCGCCCTGACAGGCGCTAAGGCAGCCCCGGGCCGCCAGAAGGCCGCCAAGCCCGCCCCTTTGCCCGCCTTATTTCCCATGCGCGTCATGCGCGTTTTCGTATTTCTGTCTGGCTGTTAACAGCCACTGTGTGCACAGCAGCTCCTCCCAGCCCACGCTAATTCCAAAGGCAGCAAAGCCCAGTGTAAGGTCACCAGCCCGTTTCCCCGGCCACTTCGGCGCAGGAGGGTCTGTGTCGCAGGGTCTCTCTGTGCTCCCGCTGGCTGTCCCCAGTGCTGACCCATGGCACCGTGTGGAATGAAGGCGTGTGCGCAGAAGGGGTGACGGCGGCCTCGCCTGGGATGAGGGCTGGGCTGGGTGGTGGCAGAGGGACCTGGTCACGGGGAGCAGGATGGGGAGGGGCAGGAGAGGCAGGTGCGGGTGGGATCTGGGGGTGGCCCCCTCCTGCCGGCTTCCGTTTTCCCCACGGGATGGAGGTTCTAGCCACTCCAGCCAGCTGGGTCAGGGCTCAGCAAACCCTTTCCAGAAAGGGCCTGATAAGGAACATTATCAGGAATCGAATGAGCACGGCTATCTGGCAATTACAGACAGAAGGCTGGGGTGGGTCTCCAAGCCACAGCTCGCCGACGCCCAAGCCAGTTGACCTATAACGCACTGAAACAACCCCTGGCCAGGGAGCTGGGCTCCTTTTCTCAGTCATGTCTTCCTGCCTATGGAAGCAGGTTTGCGCTGGGAAGAGTTCCTGCACACACGTCGAATGCTGGAAAACATTTGAAATCAGACACCTGACCCTGGAGTTTTTTAACGTCAGCTCTCCAAAAGCCTTTCGTAGCATGCAACTGAGTTTGGGGAAGAGCTGTGCCGTGGCCAGCCGCCTTCCTGGGAGAAAGCAAGTCGTACGGATGGAACCCGAGGACCTGCCCGTACTAGCGGACAAGGCGCGGCTGCATGGAGGTGAGGCGGGAGGACTCGCTTCCTTTGACACACTCACCCTTTTGTTTTTGTTTTTTTATTTTTTAGGTACTGGGGCCAGGGATTAAACCCAGGACCTCGTATGTGGGAGGCTGGAGCTCAACCACAGAGCCACTCTGGCTTCCCTGAGTTAGTTTTTCCGTTTGTTTGTTTTGCTTTTAGGAGGCACCGGGAACGGAACCCGGGACCTCCCACGTGGGAAGCAGGTGCTAAGCCACAGCCACAACTGCTCCCCTGACTCACCACTTTTTATGAAGGCTCAAGACACAGGGTACGAGGTCTTCGTGGGAGAACCCAGTGAGGTCCCACAGCCGCGGGCTCCAGGGCTGCGCTGCAGAGGAAGCGGGTGTGGGTGACGGGTTGACCCACTCCCACCCTCGGCCCTGCCGCTGCTGCCGTGACACTTCCTGAAGTTAAGGACTGCGATCCCTTTGGAAGTGTTTTGAGAAGTCCCCAGGGGGAACAGATGCGCGCTGCCAAAAATCTGGAAAATGCCTAAGCCAGCGCTGTCCCTGAGCTCGGCTCCCGGAAAGGCTGCTTTGGCTTTTCCCGGGGTCCCTCCCCGCATCCGTGGCCTTGCAGGGGAGCATGCTCTCCAAGCCCGGGCGGTCCCGGGCCTCTGGGCTCAGTGCCCATGAGCAGCCGCCGGAAGCGGCGTCCTTGCTTACTCTGCCCGTGCATCAGCTGAGCCAGGAGCAGGGCGGCGGCAGCCAGGCGGGCCGGGGCGTAGGTGGCGAGGCTGGTGTGCAGCAGCGAGAGCTCGCACAGGAAGCTGCACAGGTGCCGCGTTCTTTGTGCCACGGGGACCAGCGTCACCAGGACCTCCTTGTAGTCGACCACGGTGGGGATCTACACCAGTGGGCGGGGACACAGGGTCTCAGTGCCCAGGGGGCCCGCCCAGAGCCGGGGGCCCAAGCCCCCGTGATGCCCTCCCGCGCCGTGACGACTGGCACCCAGGAGCAGCGAGCAAGCCCACTTACCCGGATCCTCCCCTCGAGGGCAGCGACGACTTCGCCCATCATCCTCACCAGGTCCTCATACTTGTACGTGTTGTCCGTGAGCCACACGGCCTCGCGGATCGTCAGGATCTCTTTACTGACGAACCTGCAACGGCCACGAGGGCCTCGGTGCCAATCCCAGCCCCACGTGTGTGGGGGAGGGAGTCCCGGCCCAGGGAGGCGTGCTGGGCTGCAGGACTGCTGGGCTGCCCTTGGCGGGCAAGGGCGAGGGGAGGGGAACCGTAACAGTGCTGGGAAGGAGAGAGGCCGAGTCACGGCGCTCCTTCCTTCCCAACAGTACCCAGGAACGCAAGGGCCCTCCTGCCCACCCCCATCACTCCTGCCCACCCCCATCGCTCCTGCCCACCCCCATCGCTCCGTGTCTACACCATCAGCAGCCACTGGCCGTGTCCTTCAGCAGCTGCTGTGGAGCCAGCACGACGCTGGCTGGAAGGCAAAGGCCTCAGGGTGCTCAGGGAAGGCAGGCATGCGGCCCGGGGTCTGAGCACGGGGCCCCGAAGCCCCTTGGCAGGCGCCATCCATTCCCACCTTGCCCCCAGCTCCAGCTGTTGGGAGGCCGGGCCTTCCTCAGCCAGGGGTGGATGGGGCCGCACGTTCGTTAGGGGGTCAAGTGATAGGACGGGAGGCCAGCAAGGGCCCGCGGTGCCCGGACCAGAACCCTAACGTCCAGGTGAGGGCGTTCGGCGGAGTCAGTGAGTGCTCTGCCTGAGCACTGAGGCAGCGCTGCTCTGAGAGCAGGCAGCATGGTCCTGGCCTATGTGTGAAGCCCTCGTTATCTCCCTGCTGGCTGTTCTGTGGCTCAGGAGCTGGGCCTCGACTGCAGTGACGTAGCTGGGTTGGCCCGGGGACTCGGGTGCAGAGGACCCACTTGAAGACTGTGGCAGAGCCTGCCCGCAGACCCCCAGCCGGCAGCCGGCAGAGCCCACGCGCGCCGTTCCCGCCGGGGCTGGACGTGGCCTGGTGCTAATGAGCTCCTGGTGCAGCTGCTCAGAGCCCGGGGACAGGGCGACATGGGGCAGGGGATAGAGGGGGAAGCAAGGCAGAAGGAGCTGGGCTCCTGGGGAGCTCCGGAAGTGGCAATGCCCCCTCACGACACAGGTCTGCTGCTGCCCCTGGGTGGGTGCACAGAAGGGGAATCAGCCCCTAGTTCACGGCCAATCATTAGGGGGCCTGGAATGGGCTCCGAGCATTCTGTAGCTGCCAAAACTTAAAAGCAAGGAAATCTGTCTGGAAACCATGTCCTGTGGGGAAACGTGGGCCAGGCAGGAGTGTCTGGGCTGGGAAGAAGGGAAAATGCAAAACGAATCCCGAGAGCTGTCTTCTGCAGCGCTTTCAAAGGCCACACGGGGCGGGCGGCATGGATTCAAGGAAGGCAGGTTTAAGGGAAGCATAAGCTCTTCCTGCTCAGGAAGTCAGAGCCGCCAGTGGTGCAGGCTGCCTTGAGGAGCCGCCCCCAGCCCTGGAGCATCCCTGCAGGGAGACCCTCTGCCTCCAGGGTCCCAGGAGTCCCTGCACAAGGTGGACGGGGCTCCTGCGTAGGGAAGCGGTGCTCTGTGTGACCGCGGGCTGCGCAGACTCCCTCCCGCCTGGTGCCAGGAACCCGGCCCTTGGGGCTGGGTCCCGGCCGCCTGAGTGGAGGATGGTCTGGAGGGCCATCTGCTGCCGGGGAGCAGCTTGGCCTGGGTAAATGAAAACGGCTCTGCGACAAGGTAGGCACCTAGGACCCGTGAGCCCAGGGAGGCCGGGGGGCGGGGCCTCACCGTGTGCAGATGACCATGCAGGCGATGCCCAGGAGCTGCAGCTTGAAGCGCGGCACCAGCCTCCGCCGCAGGTAGCGGTCCACACACTCCACGGTCAGATGCAGGCAGAGGCTCGTGAAGTCCTTCATGGTGGCCACCTCCACCAGCCAGTCGATGAGGATGTACCTGCAGGGACAGCACAGCCCTCAGAAGCGGGGAGACCGTCACCCAGGGCGTCCGGCCTGTGCAGCCTGGCTGCTCCGAGGGAACGAGCCTGGGTTTACCCAGGAATCCACCTGGGGCTGGAGGCGCCCTTGTCTGAGGGGGCTGGCGTTCTCAGGTGGCTCACGGACATGGATGCTCCAGGTCCCACCTTTGTACTATGTGAAAAGCCAGCTCTCAGGCTGGGGGTGGGGACACAGCTCAGGCCTGCGAGGGAGCCAGGCGGCTCACGGGCAGCAGCTTGACCTGTCTGCCATCACTGCCTTCCTGGGGGATGCTCTCCCGTCTGGGGTCATTTACAGCAACTGCAACGGCGCGTGAGCCGGAGCGCAGTGCAGGGACCGTGGGCTCTCGCCCTGACTCCCTAGCAGCCCTTCACTGCACCCCAGAGCAGGAATACAGCGCTGGCGGACAGTGCTGTGTGAATGGCGAGGATACCCCAGGGTGTTAGATGCCTCTGGACAGAGGACAAAAGGCCAGGCAGGGGAGCGGGACCTACCACAAAGTAAGGGAGCGAAGAGGCATGATGACGGAAGACTGTGCTGAGAGGTGGAGGGAGGGGTACAGGTGTGCGGAGGTAGAGA
>JAQZBX010099608.1:0-11456 GCA_029593785.1 Cabassous unicinctus
GGGGAGCTGTGGGAGGGGGGCAGAGGTGGGAGTGGTGGGAGGGAGGAGGAGCAGGGTGAGGAGCATCAGAGGCAGAAAAAAAAAATAAATGAAAAAAAAGAAAGCTATGAGGGGGTCCAGGCAGCCAAATCCACAGAAGTTAAACCACTCGCCACCTTCTGTCAGAGCCCTCCCTCCCTCAGATTAGGTTCACACAAGCCAGCAGGCAGTGGGAGACGCAGATGTAGGATCCGCAGCTCCAGCCAGCCGTTTTCTGTGCAGGCGGGGCTCAGCCCTCCATGCTGACCAACAAAGGCAGGCCCAGAACTCATGAATCTCCACCGACCACTCCACACCGTGGATCCGCCAGCTGCTAGATGACCCAAGGCTCCCACTCCGCATGCCCACAGCACAGACCCTCTGGCAGGACTGCGTCCACAGTCGGCAGTCCCCGGAGATCTGAACCGTGAGCAACCACCTAGATCGATGCCATCTTGGTCCCCCCTCTGATTGACTTTTGAAATATCAGTGTGGGTAGAATTTTTGGTGCCACCTTTTCTATTTTCCTTTTGCCATTACTCAGTAGTAACATCAGGATTGTAATTTTAGTGAGTTGTCAGTGTTGTTAGAAATTTGCTGCTGTTAGTAGTAGTATCCTTGATGGAAGTCAGAGAGGATCTGTATGCAACATCATTTAAACACCATAATTGCCTAGGGAACACCTGCTTGGTCCTGGCCCTGACTTGTCACACCTGAGAAACTGAGGAAGGTCAACCCTATACCCTCAGTCTCTGCACTTGAGCATTGAGAGATGCTCTGAATATATGTTTCTACTTCATTATATCATAGAGGAACCTTGAATAGAGTATATTGTAAACAAGCAATGTAATAATATGTTTCATATTTAATAATAAATATGGTAAGAACTTCATCCCTAGCTGTGTTCCATGAGGGTGAGGCAGCAACATGAGTTGAAAATGACTTAGTCTGGACAATAAAGTCACCAGTGATTATGGCAGATTTGGGGATTAAGGGAAACATCATACAGCATGGTCCAAGGTTAGGACCTGGTGCCTGAGGCTTTCAGAAAGTACTTGGGTGGGAGTTCTGCAAGGGGAAGTACAGGGAGAAAATCAAATCCACAGGTGCAGTAAATTGTGTCACTATAAGAACACTGTGCTGAAGGTCAAAGGGCCTTTTCATTGAACACTTATGTCCACATCTCGCTGTTTTCTGAATTCATTGTGACATTTGCATTTGGTTAAATCAGTTCAAATGAATTAACTTCTATGCATACTCTTTGTTTCACATAACTTTATAGATTTTTTTCAACAATGGGGTTGCCCAAATAGAGATGATTTAATAAAATTCCACTGAACTTATATCTGGAAAAAAAGGAGAGGCAAGAACATGCCAACCTGAGCCTTCCCATAAAGCTGAGCAGAGAAGTCATGACAAGAAAGCCCAGATGCTGAAGGGAAGCTCCATTATACTTCTGCTTCACCTGCCTCTCAACCTGGCCTGGGCATTCATAGCTCTAGGTCTCTCCTCACTTGCCCCTGTTCCTGACCCCTGGACTCCATGGTCCTGAGTGACTCCTGATCCTGCCTTTGCATCTGCCCCTGAGCCAGACCCCTAGTCTAAGTGCTTCTTAGATGCCCAGAGGGTAAGTCCTGCTGGCCCTGGTGAAATTTTTTCCTAAATTTAGAAATAGACACTAAGTTACAAATTCAAGAATCTTAGATAACAAGCATGAAAAACACATAAACACTCAGAGAGAGTTGGATGTATACTATACAAAAACTGCTAAGCTACAAAGACTAAATATTGAAGACAACCAATACCTTTAGAGGATACACTATTATGAGAGGAGCAAGAAAAAAATTACAGGGCTTGGCTAGGCAAGATGGCATCAGTTTAAGTGAGTGCTTACCATCTCTCTCACAAAAGACAGCTGATTGGGGACAAGATGCTGCCTGATTGAAATGTTATGGGAACCCATGCAGCAGGAGCCTTTGGGGCATTGATCTGGAGGGAGCTGGACATGGAGATAGAATCCTCAAGATAAAACAGTGAGGTTTTAGCCCCATGCCTGGAAATCACAGACGGCTAAGCCCCACCCTCATGGAAGGGGACCAGGGTGAGTCCCGACTCCTTCCAGCCCCCCAGTGAGAGGGAGCATTCTCTGAGAGTGGGAGGGCTCTGGCAAGGGGTGGAGAGGGGTTTCCTTTCTGTGGGTTTGGTTGCCTTGGCCCCCTTTGAGGTTTGGAAACCACACAAGTTGGCTTTAGGTGGCATCTGGGGAGAGGTGAATCTGCTGAGGAAACCTGATTTACCTAACAACCTTGGGATACAGAGGCTTGGCCTAAGAGAGGGCAGAGTCAGCCAATTTAATAGTTCTGCACTAAGGACTATCAGAATTTCAACTCCCCTAAGGGAGTCAGGCAGTGGGAAGCACTTAATAAGTATCCAGGAGCCTATTTAGTGTCCCCTGTGAGTAGGGCGTGGTCTAGAAGAGGGTTGAGCATCATTTCTGTGGAGACAACTCAGTCATCAGGGTCACATTTGAAATTCAAAAGGGAACTCAAACTGACCAGGAGGGGGAGGAGGAATCTGCTCATACAAACTGCTGAATCCTGCTGCCCCAGGAGAGTCAAACCTGCCCAGGGAAAAGTGACTGAATAGCTTTCTGAAGATCTAACTGACCCAATTAGCAATGTAGCTCAGTGGAGGAGTTTCTTCCTTGAATATGAGGTCCTTGGTTCAATTCCTCGCTCTTCTAAGAGTAGTGATCTACTGGGATATCTAACATCCTGCTGATATTTTAGGACAGGGAAAACATAGACTTTTTTTGTACTAGTTTCTTTTGGGTCCCTTATATTTTTTTTAAAGGTTACTTAAAAATTTAACTTAGTTTACTGGCTAAAACCCACCTCAAAATCTGTAGAAAGAAGCATGCAAGGTAATTGATTGATGAACACAGGCAGCCGGAGAAACTCCACAAGGGCCCAAGAAGGAACACTATCTTTCCTTAGATTTGTTTGACTGCTTGCTTGTGTGTGTGTGTTTTTTCTTGTTTTGTTTCTTGTTTTTCTTTCCTCTTTCCTCCCCACCCCCTTTTTTAAAAATTAGGAGCTGCTAGCTTTTTTCTTCTTTGCTGTGCATCTTCTTCATTGATTTCCCATTTTCTGTGTATACCGATTTTGTCTACTGATGTTATCTCATTTCCTTCCTTCATCTTTCTATCTTCTGTTTTCTGCAGTGGTTCTTACATTCCACCTTTATTTAGTCCTCAACTTTTCTGGCTTTGATTTCTATCTTGTCTATTCTGTTTTCATTTTCTTTTATTAACTTTTTTCTTTCTGTCCTTTCTTTTCTCTTCTCTCTCTCCTCATCATTCTGGCCTTTTCAATCTTTCTATATATTTTTCCCTATTCAATTCCCATTTCATTGCAGAAACTCCCCTTTTTTTATTCCTATTACTCTACACTGTTTACATGATTTAAATATTCATTTTACTAAGTCTTATATGGCCTGTCTTCTAACTTTTATCATTATTATTACTCTTATCCTTTTTTCTTTTCATGCCTTTTTAGCTTTCTCTGGCCCTAATCTTTTCCTTCAAGGGTACATAGAAAACAGCAAGGAAATAGAACAAGAAGAACAAAGTGTCAAAGAGAAAACAACACACACACACAACCAGCAGCTAAAAAAACCTCTAGAGCAGAGAGAGAAGCTAATCAACTGTACAAACCAATCAAGACAAAAAGATGAAAAGAGGGCAACAAAATATTACAAAAAATACTAAGAGACAGGAAGACATGGACCAGTCCAAAGAACAAACTAAAACCAGGAAGAAATGCAGAACATTGAACAACTAGTCAAAGGTGTCCAAACAAATATCATGGACCAACTTAATGAAGTGAAGGAAGAAATTCAGTGTATTAAGAAGACACTGGGAAAATGTACTGAAGAAATTGTAAACATACCTAAAAAGATACTGGATATAATGGTGATGAATGGCACAATCCAATAAATAAAAAAGACACTGGAATCACATAACAGCAGATTTGAACAGGCAGAAGAAAATATTAGTGAGGTGGAAGACAGTACATCTGAAATCAAACAGTAGAACAGATAGATAAAAAGATAGAAAAAATCCATCAGGGACTTAGGGATTTAAACAACAACACAAAATGCACAAACTACACATTATAGACATCCCAGAGGGAGAAGAGAAGTGAAAGGGAGTAGAAGGAGTGTTGAAGGAAATAATGACTGAAAATTTCCCAACCCTATTGAGGAGATGGATGTACAAGTCCAGGAAGCACAGGGCATTCCAAACAATATAAATCCCACAGGCCTACCCCAGGACATATACTTGTCAAAATGTCCAGTGTTCAAGACAAAGAGAAAAAACTCAAGGCAGCAACTGAAAAGAGAAACCATGGAGGCAAGAAGGCAGTGGTATGACATAGTTGAGGTACTAAAATAAAAAAAAAAACTTCCAGCCAAGAATTATCTACCCAGCAAAGCTGGCATTCAAAAATGATGGAGAGTTCAAAATATTCACATATAAACAGAAATTAAGAGAGTATGCCAATAAGAAACCTGCCCTTCAAGAAATACTAAAGGAAGTTCTGCAAGTTGAAAGGAAAAAACAGGAGAGAAAGAGTTGGAGGAGAGTGAGAGAACAACTAAAAAGACAAAAAGAGACATAAAAAACATATGACATACATAAACTTAAAGAAAATATGTTTGATGTAAGAAATTCATTGAGAGTAATAACACAGAATGTTAATGGATTAAACTCACCAGTCAAGAGACACAGACTGGCGGAAAGTTTAAGGAAATATGACCCATCTATATGTTCTCTACAAGAAACTCACCTTAGACTCAGGGATTCAATGAGGCTGAAAGTGAATGGTTGGAAAACAGTATTACAAGCAAACAATAACCAAAAAAAAAAAAAAAAAAGGAAGTGAGAGGCTATATTAATATCAAATAAACTTTTTAATGCAAAACTATTGTAAGAGACCAAGATGGACACTATATATTAGTAAAAGGGATCACCTTTCAAGAAGAAAGAACAATCATAAAAATTTATACATTTAATCAGGGCACCTCAAAATACATGAGGAAAACACTGGAAAGGCTAATTGTAGAAATAGATGCCTCTACAATTATAGTGTAGATTTTAATGCACCATTATCACCATTAGACAGAACATTTAGACAGAGAATCAATAAAGAAACAAATACTCTGAATAATACATTAGAGGATCTGGATCTAATATAGATATATAGAACACTACACCCAAATACAGTGGGATATACGTTCTTCTCGAATGCCCATGAATCATAGTCCAAGACAGACCACATGATAGGTTACAGAAGAATTCTCAATGAATTCATAATGACTGAGCTTATACAAAGTAATTTCTCTGACCACAATGGAATGAAATTGGAAATCAGTAAGGGACAAAGAACCAGATTATACAGAAAGATATGTAAGTTAAACAATACCCTTAGATAGAGAGTAGGTCAAGGAGAAATCTCAAAAGAAATCAGTAACTACCTTGAATGAATGAAAACAACACAACGTAACAAAACATATGGAATGCAGCCAAAGTTGTACTGAGAGGGAAATTCATAGCCATAAATACATATATCAAATAAAAGAAAGATTTAATATTGAAGACCTAATTGCACACCTGGAAGAATTGCAAAAACAACAACAATTAACCCCAAAGGACGTAGAAAGAAGAAAAAACAAAGATCAAAGCAGTACTAAATGAAATAGAAAATCAGAAAGGACAAGAAAAAATAAACAAAACCAAAAGTTGGTGTTTCAAGAAGATCAATAAAATTTAAAAACCCCTAGGCAGACTAACAAAGAAAAAGAGAGGGCAGATGCAAATACAGAAAATAAGAAATGAGGAAAGGGGATATCATCACTGACCCACATAAATAAAGAATATTAAAGAGGATACTTTGAAAAATTTTATGCCAACAATAATGATAATTTAGAGGAAATGGACAAATTCCTAGAAACTCAGAGTCTACATTGATGAAAGAAGAAACTCATGAACTCAACAGTCAGATCACAAGTAAAGAGATAGACTCAGTCATCAAAAACCTCCCGACTAAGAGCCCAGGACCAGATAGCTTCACAGGTGAATTCTACCAAACATTCCAGAAAGAACTAACACCAATCCTGCTTAAGCTCTTCCAAAAAATAGAAGTAGAAGCAAAATTACCTAACTCATTCTATGATGCCAACATTACCCTAATACCAAAGCCAAATAAAGATGCCACAAGAAAGGAAAATTACAGACCAATATCTCTAATGAATCTAGATGTTAAAATCCTCAACAAAATACTTGCTAATCGCATTCAATAGTATATCAAATGACTTATAAACCATGATGCAGTGTGTTTCATCCCAGGTATGTAAGGATGGTTCAAAATAAGAAAATCAATCAATGTAATACACCACATGAACAGATTGAAAGAAAAAGAAATGACATTATCGTCTCTATAGATGCAGAAAAAGCTTTCAACATAATACAGGACACTTTCCTGATAAAAACATTGGCAAAGATAGGAATAGAAGGAAAGATTTGAACATGATATAGGGTTTATATGAAAAATCCACAGCTAACATCGCCTTCAATGGTGAAATCCTAAAAGATTTCCCTCTAAGATTCGGATAAAAACAAGGATGCCCACTATCACTGCTCCTATTTAACATTTTCCTAGAAGTACATGCTCAAGCACTGAAGCAAGTAAAAGATATAAAAAGCATCCAAATTGGAAACGAAGAAGTAAAAATTTCTCTATGAGCAGATGACATGATCCTATACAAAAAGCCCTGAGAAATCTACAACAAAACTTCTAGAACTCATAAGTTCAGTAAAGTCGCTGGCTATAAGATCAATGCTCAAAAATCAGCAGCATTTCTGTACATCAATAATGAGTAATCTTAAAAAATATCATTTAAAATAGTAAATAAAAGAAACAAATACCTAGGAATAAATTTAACTGAATATGTAAAGGACTTATATACAGAAAGCTACACAACACTGTTAAAGGAAATCAAAGAAGACTTAAATAAATGGAAGAATATTCCCTGTTCATGGAGAGGAAGACTAAACCTCATTAAGATGTCTATCCCACCCAAAGTAATCTAGAGATTTAATGCAATCCCAATAAAAATCAGCACAGAATTTTTCAATAAATTGGAAAAACTAACTACACAATTTATTTGGAAGGGTAAGAGGCCCCAAATAGTCAAAGACATATTGAAAGAGAAAAACGAAATTGGATGTATCACACTACCTGATTTTAAGACATACTACAAAGCTACTGTGGTCAAAACTGCATGGTAAGATGGCATTAGTTTAGGAGGGCACTTGCTGACTCACACTCTGAAGATGGCTGGTTGGGGACAGGGACCTACCCGGGGGTCTGTGCTCTGGGTGCATGGAGTGAGAATCTAGGGACATCTATCTGGAGGCAGCTCGATGGTGTGAATTGCTCAGTAGAGTTTCATGAGTTTTAACCCTGCCCATGGAGGTTAACACAGACAGCTGAGGCCCTCCCTCAGGGAAAAAGGCTGGTTTGAGCCACGACTCTCGCTGGCAACCCAGTGAGAGGGAGCATTCTCTGAAGGTGGGAGGGTTCTGGCAAGGGGTTGAGAGGGGTTTCCTTTCTGTCGATTTGGCTGCCTGGAACCCCTTGCAGCTTTGGGGAACAAAACACCTGGCTTGAATAAGCACTAGGCAGAGGGGAGTGGCAAATATGTTGGGGAAGTAGATTTACCTAGCTGCCCAGGGATATGCCCCAACTCCTGCAGGCAACCCAGTGAGAAGGAGCATTCTCCAAGAGTGGAAGGGTCCTGACAGAAGGTGGAGAGGGGTTTCCTTTCTGTGGATTTGGCTGCCTGGACCCCTTCATAATTGGGGGAGCAGATAAGCTGGATGGAAACAGCACCAGGCTGAGGGGAGAGGTGAATCTACTGAGGAAGCCTGATTTACACAGCATCCTGGTGACATTGAGCCTTGGCTCCAGAGGGGTCAGAGTGAGCCAATTTTATCATTCAGCATGGACAAGCATCAGAGCTTCATCTCCCCTGGGGAGGCAAGGAAGTGGGAAGTGCTTGATTAGTTTCCACAAGCCTAGTTAGGGAACCCTTGGTGAAGGGGGTGGTCTAGAAGAGGACTTCATTTGGGTACCCTATTTCACTAAAAAAAAAAAAAGCAAAAAAACCCAGTCACTTTAAAAAATAATAAATGAATATTTCTTTTTAATATAGTTTAATAGCTGAAATCTACCTCAAAACCTGCAGATAGAACGTTGCAGGGCAATTGATTGATAAACACAAGCAGATTGAGAGGTTCCACAAGGGCCCAAGGAGGAACACTGTTCTTCCTTAGATTTGTTTGACTGCTTGTTTGTGTGGTTGTTTAGTTTATCTCTGTTTATTTGTTGTCTCTTGCTTTTCTTTCCTCTTTGCTACCCCCATCTTTTATCTTTCTTTTTTTTTCTTTTCCTTTTTTTTAATATTAGGTGCTGCTAGCTTGTCTCTTCTTTGCTGTGCTTCTTCTTCAGTGACTTCCCATTCTCTGCCTATATTGATTTTGTATCCCAAGCTATCTCTTTTCCTTCCTTCATCTTTCTTCCTTCTGCTTTTCTGTTGGGGTTCTTACATACCACGTTTTTTCATTAGTCCACAACTTAAGGGTGTCAATTTCTATTCTCTCTATTCTGTTTTCTTCTTTTTTTAATTAATATTAACTTTTTCCTTTCAGCCCTTTCTTTACTCTTTCTCTCCCTCCTCATCATTCTAGCCATCTAAATCATTATATATATATTCCTCTACTTGGATTCCCAGTCCATTGTAGGTACTCCACTTTCTTTTCTATTATTCTACACTATCTACATGTGTAAATTATTCATTTCATTAAGTCTTATTTGGCCCCTCTTCTAACTTTTATCAATATTACTATTATCCTTCTTCCTTTCTCACATTTTTCAATTCCTCTGGCCCTAATCTTTGGCCTTCATGGGAACATAAAAAGAAGCAAGTAAATAAAATGAGAAGAAAAAGTGTCAAAGAGAAAACTTAACACTCACACAGAACCACCAGCAAAATAAAACTTTAGAGCAGAGAGAGAAGCTAATCAACTGAATAAACACATCAAGATGAAATGATGACTAGAGGGTAACAAAAAATCACAAACCACACTGAAAAACAGGAAGACATGGACCAGTCCAATGAACAAACTAAAAACCAGGAAGAGATGCAGAACATTGAAAAACTAATCAAAGTTTTCCAAAAAAATATCATGGACCAACTTAATGAAATGAAGGAAGAGATTAAGGATATTAAGAATACACTGGAAGAACACACTGAAGAAATTGTAAACATACACAAAAAGATAACGGATATGATGTTGATCAATGGCACAATGCAAAAAATCAAAAAGACGCTGGATTCACATAACAACAGATTTTAACACGTAGAAGAAAGGATTAGTGATGTGGAAGACAATACATCTGAAATAAAACAGATAGTAGAAGAGATAGACAAAAAGATAGGAAAAAACCAGCAGGGACTCAGGGATTAAACCAACAACACAAAATGCACAAACATATGCATTATAGGCATCCCAGAAGGAGAAGAGAAGGTAGAGAGAAAAGAAGGAGTGTTGAAAGAAATAATGGCTGAAAACTTCCCAACCATATTGAGAGAGATTGATGTGCAGATCCAGGAAGCACAGTGCACCCCAAACAGTATAAATCCCAACAGGCCAACTCCAGGATGTATAATTGTCAAAATGTCCAATGCTCAAGGAAAAGAGAAAATACTCAATTTTGCAAGAGAAAAGAGAACCATGGCATACAAGGGAAACACAATAAGATTAAGTGCTGATTTCTCATCTGAAACCATGGAGGAAAGAAGACAGTGGTATGACATAGTCAAAGTACTAAAAGAAAAAAACTTCCAGCCACAAATTCTCTATCCAGTGAAACTGGCATTCAAAAATAATGGAGAGTTCAAAATATTCACAAATAACCAGAAATTAAGAGAGTATGCCAATAAGAAACCGGTACTTCAAGAAATACTAAAGGAAGTTCTACAAGTTGAAAGGAAAAAACAGTGGAGAGAGAGTTGGAGAAGATTGTAAAAACAACCAGAAGACAAAAAGAGAAATAAAAACAACAAATGACATACATTAACCCAAAGAAAATATGGCTGAAGTAAAAATTCATTGTGAGTAATAATACTGAATGTTAATGGATTAAATTCACCACTCAAGAGACACAGATTGGCAGAATGTATAAGGAAATATATCTATATACTGTCTACAAGAAACCCACCTTCAACCCAGGGATTCAAGAAAGCTCAAAGTGAATGGCTGGAAAACAATTTTACAAGCTAATAATGGCCAAAACAGGGCAGGAGTAGCTATTCTAATAGACAAAATAGACTTTAAATGCAAAACTAGCATAAGAGACAAAGATGGACACTATATATTATTTAAAGGGGTAATCTCTCAAGAAGAAAGAACAATCATAAACATTTATGCACCTAATTGGGGTGACACAAAATACATGATGCAAACTCTGGAAAAACTAAGAGGAGAAATAGATCCCTCTACGATTACATTGGATGACTTTAATATACCATTTTCATCATTAGACAGAACATCTACACCAAGAATCAATAAAGAAACAAAAACTCTGAAGAATACATTAGAGGTCCTGCACTTAATAGACATATACAGAACACTACACCCAAATACAGCAGGATTTACATTCTTCTCCAGTGCACATGGATCATACTCCAAGACAGACCACATACTAGGCCACAGAACAACTCTTAATGAATTCAGAAAGATTGAGATTAAACAAAGTAATTTCTTTGACCACAATGGAATGAAATTGGAAATCACTAAGGGCCACAGAGACAGATTAGGCACAAAGATATGGAAGTTAAACAACACACCATTAGACAAACAGAGGATCAAAGAGGAAATCTCAAAAGAAATCAGGAACTACCTTGAAACTAATAAAAATGACCACACAACATATCAAAACCTATGGGAAGCAGTGAAAGCTGTCCTGAGAGGGAAGTTCATAGCCATAAATGAATATATTAAAAAAGAAGAAAGAGCTAAAATTGAAGACCTACCTGCACACTTGGAGGAATTGGAAAAACAACAACAAACTAAACCAAAAGGAAGTAGAAAGAAGGAAATAACAAAGATTAGAGCAGAACTAAATGAAATAGAGAATAAGAAAGCACTAGAAACAATAAACAAAACCAAAAGCTGGTTCTTTGAGAATATCAATAAAATTGACAAACCCTTAGCCAGTCTACCAAAGAAAAAGAGAGAACAGATGCAAATACACAAAATAAGGAATAAGCAAGGGGATATCACTACTGACCCCACAGAAATAAAGAGTATC
>JAQZBX010099609.1:0-11454 GCA_029593785.1 Cabassous unicinctus
CTTGGAGCCCTCCTCCCAACCCACTTCTTTGGACTGCTTCCTTTCCCTGGAGGTGGGGCAGGAAGTTCACAGAGCCCTCCCTATTCAGGTTCTGGCAGCCCCGAGATGCCCAAATGGCCCAGACTTCCTTCCAGGGTCTTTGGAGTCTGTGGAGAATCCTGAATGTGCAGATGTCCAGGCCCAAGGGGTGGGCCAGGGTGGACCACTGTGGTGTAGCGAGGAGGAGGGATGAGAACAGAGAAGGTGAGGGCTGTGGCCCCCATTTGTGTTCCTGCTCCAGATCTACACAGGTGAGTGGTGGATCTAGGACTGGAGATGCGCTTTGCTAGAGCTCAAAGGGGCTAACTCTCAGGAAAGGTGTAAAGGGAGTCTTGCATTTCCTTTAGAGCCTGGTATCCAGGCTTTCTAGGCCAACGTCTAGGACAGGGAGAAAGAGATTCAAGGCAGAATCTGCAGGGAGGACTTCAGACATGGCATTGGATCTGCAAGCTCTCAGTTCACTCACTGACAGAGAGCAGACGGGTGAGGGAACTTCAAGATACGCATTTACAAATTACAAATGTCTGTCTGCCCATAGACTATTACATTTAGTTTATTGTTTTTGACACCAGGTCAAAAATGTAATGTGATCTTACTGCTTTTCTCTCCAAGCTTTGAATGTCCTTTTTGGGGGGTGGTGGAAGGAACTGGGTGGCCTGGAGGAAGAGGTAGGAAACTGCGATGCTTGGAGGACTCGCCTCGGAACAGCCCAAGCCCACAGAACACAGAGAAAACACAAGGCAGAACAGGAGGAGAAACTCAGGGCTCCTGTTCAGACAACTCTCATTCTTGGGAAAGACTTTCCCTCCCAAGATGCTGTGATTACTTTTAGAGGGTTATTGGCCCAAAGGAAATCTCTCTCCAAGCTGAAACCCTGCCTGCCCTGAGCTTCAGCTAGACTGTTTTGGGGAGCTATGGCGCTGGTGAGATCTCCCTGAACTTAAGGGCATTCAGTTGGGTTGTCAGCCATGGACTTCACTTACTTAGGGGGGACATCCCAGGCTCTAGAAGGCTCCAGAATGGCCCCCTCTTTTGCCTCATTTGCTGCAATGTGACTTTCCATATATGGGACTAAATAGTCTAACTTAAGGATTTGATCTCTAATAAATTCCAAATGTGCTTCCCTGGGGGATGTAAACTGTGTGGAGCCTTGGAGGGTAGACTGCAATAGGGTAGAAAGGGGCTGCGGGATGGCAGGGAGGTCTGTCGGTTACCGCCCTGGACACGGGGCCCCCCGAGGAGAAAGCGGGAAAGTTCCCAACTTGCTCATTCTTCCAGGACCTGGTTTGCCCAAAGCCCTGCCTTCACGTGAAGGTATGGTCCACTCTTGGCCGTGTGTTTGTTAAGTAGGCTATCAATGAGCTTCACAATGAACACAAAACAAAGCTGTGCTCTTCCTGGAAATGATTAGCGTCAACACTGCAAGCATGGGGTGGTTGTGAGCCAGCAGGCTGACTTCCTGCTCTGAGCTCCTCTGTGAAAAAGAACCAAGGCGGAGCATTGTGGGGAGACCAGCTGGGCGCAGGGAGCGCCGGGCAGGGAGGGTTGCGGCTTCCCTGGAGTCAGGGCCTACTGGAGAGTCAGAGCAGCCAAAAGCCCCGTGGACTTTTCCAGTCGTCCCGGGGGGTTGTTTCCAGGTGCTGGCTCCACTCCTTAAAGCCAGCTCAGTTAATTGCACACCCCCTCCTCCCGCCCTGTGCATTCCCACTTCCCAGCCATCCTGGAGGCTCAGTTGTTGATACGGGGTTTCTGGAAGTTACCTTCTCCTCCCAGTAGTGTCATTTGCTTCGTCAATAGTTAAAGTTCTCAGTGGTTAAGATGAATTCAAATCCCCTAACTCTCACTTCTCATGACTAGTACAACGGAGGAAAAACTTTTCTTATTCACTTACCTACTTAAGCATCTGAACGTAAAACCTGGGCCCTTAGAGAGCTTCTACCTCTGTCCAATGGGTGACTTTCCTCAGTGCTAGAGGTTAGTGTCCTTGGGGTGTGAGTACTAACCCGATTAAATGAAATACAGTGTGTGAAGTTTCTGAGTGGGCCGTGGACTCTGCAGAAATGCAGGAAGGTGGGTGATGAGCGAAGCAGCCTTTGCCCAAAGCTGTGGCCATTCATTCCTCTGACCTTCCGCCTCTGTGACGTAACAGAGTCACCATAGTGCTTCAGTTTGCTTTCACACACAGAGGAAACAAAGCCTTGGCTTGCCAGAGAAAGGTCTCTCAAGTCAAGGAATTCCTTCTTGGCTCTGCGGAGTTGGAAAAACTAGGAAGGGAATCTTGGAAGGAGGGCTCTTAGGTTGTGTGAAATCGTTGTGAAAGGGGTGTGATATCTGAAGGACTTAATTCAGAATGTAACTGTGAGTGGCATTGCATATAAGAAGTCACCTAAGGCACTCAAAGGAAAATGTATTCTGAATCCAATCATACAAAGGAAATCTTCAAACTGGCTTGTAATTTTTTCCCCATTAAGGTGTTATCAGGAAGAAATCCATGGAACTGTGCAACACAGTGAGCCCTAAGTTACACCATGGACTATAGCTAATGGTACAGCTATAAAAATGTGCTTCCACCAATTTTAACAAATGTACCACACTAATGCAAGGTGTTAGTAAGAGGGTGGTATATGGGCACTCTGTATTTTATGCAGGATTTTTCTCTAAACTCACAACTTCTCTAAGAAAAAAAGAAGTTATTGGGAAAGAAAATCTTACAGTAGGCCAGACTTGATTAATAATTAATATCAACACTGCATTGTAACCACAGAATATTATTATTATAAAGTACTTATAAGAACAGTGAATAATATACATCTAATTTTCAACATTCAATAGACAATCACCATATTCCGATCAACAGTATATAAACCAAACAAAAGAGAATCTTGCTTTTCATTTGTACAAATATTGCTTTCTTCATTGCAAAACTTACAGTGTTAAAACATACCATATGTAGAAGCCATAAAGCTCTTGCTTAAGTGTTTTCAGAAATGATATCATTGCTGCCTGTTATTGATCAGTTACATTATCACCTGTAATACTGGTGATCAGATCTGAGGGCTTTCTTAATTTCAAAGAAATTATAGCATAGACAAGATTATTTTGTAGCCAAATCATGTCAATTGAGTTTTTTTTTTTTTTTAATAGCATATGCATTTAAAATATATGTATTTACATCTCCCTTGCAGTAGTTTTATCCACTAGGTGACAAGGTGGTGATTCTTAGTACTTCTGCTGGAAATTCAGACAGGACAGAGTTATGACGTAAGAGGACATAGATGGGGGAAAACCATAACCAGCTGCTTCCGTGTTTATCTCAGGTACAATTTATGAACAACATAAAAAACATCTTTTAAACACACACGTTTTCTCCTTGGACTCTTGTTTTTATAAATGCTGCCCTGTGATTCTCTTAACGTCCACTCTTGTACTGTAACAGGTCAATGTTTTCTTTCACCCTGGGAAATAACAGTTGCTCGCTTGATATAAAGAGGACAACAATTTGTGGTTGTACAAGGAGCAAGAGAGCTCACTATCTTTATTCTACTACCAGGTCACCTTTAAGACAGGCAAACGGCTTAGAGAATGGAGAAAGGGGGCTGTCCTACATTTCCTTTACTTTCATCAGCCACTTAGAGCTTCTCTTGTCCCATTCCTGGGCGACCACGCTGGAAGCTCTTGCCAGGTCCCTGACTCTCAGCGACTCGATGCTGAGGTCTTCCTGGGTTAGCGTCCTCTGGGTCTTGGAATCAACTCTGAGGTCCCTCCATCAGCAGAATTTGCCTGCAAGTTCAGGCACCTGTGGCTAAGCTCGAGGCTGGTGACTCCCAGCCTAGCTACAATCGGAATGGCCTTAGGAGCTTCACAAATCTCACCCAAAAAATGCGTATTTAATTGTTCGGGGGGTGCAGTTGGAACTTGAGGATTTTTAAAGCTGTGCAGCCAGGGCTGAGAACCCCTGTCCTCGGCTTAGTAAGCCTGTGATGGGTTGCATCAGTGTATTGAGTATCCTACATATGCTGAACATTATTAGGGCTTTCCTGATATCTCTTGAATAGTCCATATGGTAAATGTCTATCAATTGTAAATATAAAACTAGAAAGTCAGATTAGTGCATATCAATCAACCAAGTGCTATGTTATTGCTTTTCTTATATTTACAGGATCATTCTGGAGGTGATTGGAGTACAGCATGTGGTTTAGTTCTTTTATTAGTGGTAACAGGCAGTAATCCTTTTAATTAACATTGCACAAACAGGCTCAGCAGAACCCGGTTCAGACCAATACTGAAATTAACGTGCTCTTTCTATATTTTCTACTCGTACACATATGAAAATGCAGATTCTTCTCTTCACCATGGTAACGGCCTGGCTTAGCTCTGCAATGCGATTGCACCTATGTTAGGAAAAAGCCCTTTCCCTGGCTTCAGTTTAGTTCCTTTATAAACATAGGTTTCATTTCAGAATTTGATTCTACTGCAGGTTTTCTCAAGTTAACTGTTTCCTTTAGTAGAAAAACGAGTTTTCCTGAAAATATACCTTACAAAGTTCAGTGCTACATAAAAAGATACTATCCCTCAAAAAAGCTGCAAAACTAGATTTACATTTACAAATCCGGTCGGAATGTGCCTGTAGTCATACCAAAATGTGTGCCCCTGATAAGGCAGTTGTGGCTGTCAAAGAGGCAGTAGGTTTTACAGCTCCCCAGGCAAGGCAATAAAAGCAGATAATTGTGTTGCAATAAAAATGTGTGCTTATCAAAAGAAAGACATGCAAAGCAGATTTGAAGAGCAACTAGCAGCTGTCACTTAAGAGGGAGCAAGCAGCTCATTCACTGGGGAAGTTTTATTTTTTAATAATTTATTTCATAGAAAATGCGAAGTGTGCCAGGATTCTATTAAGGCTCTGATTGGGGTTATTTGCCACTTAAGAGAATCAAGCGCTGGTGACAATGAATCGCTGGTGACAATGAATTGGAGGGTTCTGCAGAGGTACCTGGCCCAAGTCTTAGCCTATTAGCAATTGCAAATTGTTGTATTGCGTCTGGGAATCTCTACCACACCCAGATTCTTTTATTCTACGTTGCCTTGGGGGCACAGAATAGATTCATCGGCTTGTATTACTGAAAGAGACTTTAGAAAGGAGGTTTTCAGCTCTGATTGCCCATTAGAATCACCTGGGGGAGCCCTGCGATTCTGATTTCCTCGGTCTGATGGGGAGCCCAGACATCGTTTGCTTTCAACTCACCAGGGATGGCAGTGTGTGGCAGAGGTGAGCCCTGTGAGTGCTACAGTTCAACTGCCTCCCGTCACACGCGTGCAACCTGAGGGCTAAGGATGCTAAGGAGGTCAAGGCGTGAGCTGAAGGTCGATCTAAGGCTTTCTTTCACTTTCTACCAGCGGTTCTCAAACTTAGATGCACATAAGAATAAACCCAGGGAGCTTTTTAAAGAACCCGGGGTCCAGGCTGCTCCTCTGACAAATTGTCAGAATCCTTTTGGTTGGGACCCAGGGGATCCCAGAAGGTGGTCAAGTGTTTTATGTTTTTCCCAGTCATGGAATCATGCCTGTAACTTGGGGATGTTAAAGCACAAAATTAAGAACTTAATACTTAAATTCTTGGTGTTATCATCATCTGGGGTGTAATAGGATGCCTCCATGGTGTTCCTTGTCATGAAATCAGTGACAATCTGGAGTCACAGCAAATTTAACTTTTTTTTTTTCATAGGGGGTAATTATAGGGACTCCGTAGAGATTAAATGAGAAAATGTATGTAAGGTTCATGGCCATTGTAAATGTGAGCTCCCAACTCGGCACTTAATTTACCCTGAACTATGTTTCCACAGACCTGAGCTCAGGCTGGGGCCATGGGGAAAGGTTTTCCACGAACTGACTGAGGAAGAGACAGCAGACAGGCTCTCTGGAGAGCCTAGCGACTTATCGTCAATGAAGAAGAATGGAAGGGACAGGCTCTAAACTTTGAGTTATGTCCACTTCGGGCTGTGATGCTGAAAGAATGGAACTCAGCTGAGCCCCCCTGACAAGCGGGGCCTTGGGGAGTGCTGGACTCTATGGATTCCACAAGGCACCCTTTCCTTCCTGGGCAGACATAGTGAAAACATTTGGGTAAACATGATCTTAGAATTCATATTAATACAAGTTAGCAACTAAATTTTCTGCAGGAAAACTGAAGTACAAAGGAGAAGAAAGCATGAGTAGTTTTTGCTGTTTATTATGTTATAGTAAAATATTTCAAATTACAAAAATACTAGGATTTCAATTGCTACAATTTGACTGGGTTTACAATTGCCCTCCCTCATTCATCTGTTCTTGATAAGTAAGTGATAGCAGAATAGACACTCATTTTCCACGTTGAATAAGCTATGTTCTTTAAAGAAAGAATTAAAGCGTTTACTGACAATGGCATGAAATTTCAGATTCTTAAGAAATGTTGCTTAATTTTCTCACTAATCATTTTCAGAGAAGACAGCCCTGAGTGCCCAATGAATGACATGCAGAGGAGTTGGGGAATGCTGAAAGCCCAATTCCCAGGCTGGAAGGAGAGTAACTGGTCAAGATGACTTAACTCTGCCTTTATGAGTGGATCCTTCTGCCAGATGCTTTCTGGTTCAGAGTTTCCTCTGCTGGAAATGTGCTTTCTATCTCCTTTGTGGCTTAAACCTTGGGCATCTTTCAGGCCCAATTCCAATATTGCCTCCTTTGACCTCCCCAGGTAGACTCTCCTCTGTGCTCCTATAGTGCTTGACTGCCATGTGTGGCCAAGCCCTTCTGTAGTTTGAAGGTTGTATTTATGAATCCACTTTCTTTGCTAAATTGCGAGTTTCTTGGGATTATGTTTTTATCCATTTTGCCATCTCTAGCGCCTATGCCGGCTGGTAGAGGTGCTTGAAAGTATTTGCAAATGTAATGGAATTGAACAGAACATTGTTTGATTTCCATTGAGACAGAATCAAATATTTTGCTAAACTAAACTGATCTGTAAGAGTGTCAATAAATAATTTAAAAGCACAAGAAAAACTTTGTACGTGTGTGTGGTTGAACACAGTGTAGGCCAAAAACAGTGTCGGAAACATTACTTCCTTGAGAAAATGGATGGGATGAATGTTGAGACTGAAGAACATTTGAAACAGTTTCTACAAAGTCATTTACCAGTCAGGTTGCAGGGACACACGGATGACACAAAAAAAGCTGGGATCCTAACTAGCTGGATGCCCCAATTTATAGTGAAATTATTTTAAGAGGGAAATATATTTTTTCTTAGAACATATTTAGATGTTGGAAGGCATGACCATACATTTTAAACTCTAATTTAATATTTACCATTTAAATTCCACGTGAAAAATAATTTTATCTTTCGTTCTGCCTGTAAAATGTACCCACAGTGCCAAGAGCTGGTAAGTTCTTGCATAGTTGTCATAGGATCTAGAACCGGTTTTTTTTGTTTTTTTTTTTAAATTTTCCCCACAAAGGGCAGAGAGAGGCTTTGGGGCAGCTTACCTGGAGGCACAAAGTACCTTTTGAGTAAAAAACTTTTAAAGTAAAATAAAAAGAAGATTATCTTCCACGAGTACCCTAAATTAATTTCTTTTTTGGGGGTGGAAGGGAGCAATGGGGATAAGGCTGAATGAGTTTTAAGAGCAGCTTCATTTTTGTCACCTCCTGATAGGTGCTCCAAAGGGCTTGATGCCTTTTATCTGAGACACAAACTTGGGGTGCTGTTCCTGCATGAGCCTTGGCATTTTTGCTCCATCCTAATTAAAGGCTGTCTGTCTGAATGTCGATGAACCAACGCGAGCCGGAACCTCAGCTGTGCTTTGACGTACCATCTCCTCTTGCTGACACCTTGACAGCAAGACGGAGAAATCTCACCAAGGTCCAGAACAAAGGAACGCAGAGGGAACAAGTAAGTCTAATTACCGTGATGAGCAAACATTGGACACGCAACGGAGAGTAAGTACCATGGAGACATTTTTACAAAATTAAGTCTGAGGAATTCCCCACCTCTGTTTCTTACTTGCCCAGGCAGGCAAAAAAGTGGCTTCTCCTCCCTCGTACCTTGCCATGATTTGATACAGTACCAGCTGTGCGTGCTTCGGGCATGGAGGACTTCTTGATTTTTCAGTTGTCTTGAAAGAGCCTCGCGGTAGAGCCAATGGAAACACACATTGGCTGGAAGACTTGGAGCCCATGCTTCCCGGTCACAGTTTGGCCTGGATCAATTTGGTGTAGCAGGTGCTACAGGCAAGCTTCTTCCTTGTTGGAACTGCCCGTTCAAAACAAAACCAATAATGACAATTAAAAGCCCCAAAGATTCCCAAGAATAAGACTCCATATATATATTTGTTGTTGTGTTTTTTTTTTTTTTTCCAAATATACCTCGTTGAGAGGTAAACTTTTGCCCAAATGGACAACATTCTTGCCGGATGCGTTTTTTTTGGGAAGTCTCACAGTTTGAAGAAAAGGAATGTACCTGCAACTTCCCAAAGTGCATCAGACTAGAGGGGCACTTCCCGGTTAGAAAATGGGTGGATCAGAGGAAATGGGGCAAAATCAGTCCATGGGCCTGAGAGCTGACATGGCCGTGGCCGTCAGAGCTGTGGTAGCTGCCATGGCTTGGTCCTGGTGGCTGAAGAGTCGGGAATTCTTGTGGCTGTAATCCTCGGTGGTCACGCTCCGATAAACTCACTGCTGGGTGGGGCCACCCTCAGGTACTCCGCACTGCCAGCTGCGGGCACCTTGAAGACGCCGTTGGGTGTGGCTTCCTTGGGGAAGAAGTCCTGCTGGTAGTCAGGATTGTCCAGGCTAATTTGGTGGTTTCCTCTCTGGGCCCAGCAGGCGCGATTGTCAAGCGCGCCATTGACGCAGGGAGGCTGGGGGGTGTTGAGATACTCGGGGTTGTCCATCGCATTGCTGGGGGGATTCTGGTAGTGAGGGTCTCTTCCAGGAGCTGGATTCAGGGGCTGGTTGTGATAGACAGGGTTCTGGACAGAGCCTGCGGGCCTTTTGGGAACCGACTGGTTTATGTATTCTGAAATTGGAAAGAAACCGGAGGTGAACTGATGAGCAAACCACCATCCCGAGCAGCTCACTCAGAACTAACACTAGAGGGTAGGAAGCTTGGGGAGACCATGGCCGTGCTCTGCTGCAAAATGAATCCTTTCTGCACTTTTTATTTTTATTTCTTTAAAGATTTATTTATTTATTTATTTATTTATCCGCCCCCTTGCTGCTTGTGCTTGCTGTGTCCATTCACTGTGTGTTTTCTCCGTGTCTGCTTATCTCCCCCTTGCTGTGAGGTCCTGCTGCATCAGCCCATCGCGCCGCGCGGGCTGGCCTGCCCTCACAAGGAGGCCCCGGGAAGCGAACCCTGGGCCTCCCATATGGTAAACGGGAGCTCTATAGATTGAGCCACACCCGCCTCCCCCGCACTTTTTAAAAAGATGGTTACATTGTCAAGAAGATGGCCTGCCTTGGGAGGGGAGAAAGAGAGAGAGAGAGAGAGAGAGGCCCAAGGATTGTTGGCTGGCCAGGATGCGCCCAACCCTGGAAGGAGCAGGCCTTTCAGCCCCCCATGCTGGTGAAAACCTCTCCCATGTAAATATTTTTGAAGTTGACTGTCCAATGATAGTCATGAGAAAGTTGTGCCAGCACCAGTCCACTCTTGATAAGTCTGCCATCACCTTCAGGGGCACTCTTCGAATGGACAAGTATCGTCCCTCTAAGTAGTACAATACAGACTCTACTAGTACTTTCCAATTTAGAGCTGGTGCACGTGCTGCTCACGGGTGCCGTTACACAGTGTAGACTTCTGCAGACACACTGAGGCAGACTGGACTGTGTGCCCCGGTTTAGACATGTTTTAATCGTAACCCACATCCCTCTGGGTGTGAACCCATAGTAAATAGGCCCCTTTGCAGATGTTAATTTTAGTTAAGGTGTGGCTAACTGGACTGGGTGGGTCTGAATCCAGACCACCGAGGCCTTATAAAGAGAAGCAGGAGGCCAGCAGGGACCTGGAAAAGAAAGGAGAGGACATCGCATGTGACGGGAAGCAGGGACTCACGCTAAGGAACCCCGAAGTCTGCAGCCAGCAAATGCTGCCAACCCTAACTAGAAGCAAGCTTTCTAGCCCCCAAAACCAGGAGACAGTACATCCCTGTTGTTTAAACAAACAAACAGAATGGGTCCAGGAGAGAGAAGAAGCGTCAAATCTGTCACACATGCATGTCTGTCTGTCTGTCTCTGCTATTTTCTTAGAATTCTAGAAGGGCTGCCGATCTGTTATTGCAGCAAACCTACACAGCAGACCACCCCAGCACTGCTTGAGTTCACTGTGCAGAGTCATTTTGCATATGTTTGCCTTGTACTCCCTAATGGTGTCTGCAAACTTGCCATCGTCACACCTCTGCATCGACGTCAAGCACCTCGGGCTTGACGAGGTGAAGGAAGGAAGCATCCGGCACGGGGAGCACGGCTCGCCGCTATGGACGGAGAAGCTGAGGCGAGTGACCGTCTCAGAGCTGAGCACTCACCTGGCACTGGAAGGAAACTGTCGTCTATGTTGTCCTCGGTCAAGGCTCCGGTGGGGTCCGAGCTATACCGCTGCAGGAAGCTGTCTTCTTTGACTGGACAGCTCTGCTGGAGAGGAGATTGGGCAGGTGGAAAAAAATCCAAGGATGCTTTTCAAACTTTAATGTGTGTAAGAATCACCCGAGAGCTCTTTAAAACGCAGCTTGCCGTTCAGTACATCTGGGGCAGGGCCAGAGTTTCTGCATTTCTGACCCCCAACCCCTGGGACACCCCTACTGCTGGCCCACGGACCCCAGGGCAAGCCGCGTGGCCCTAGCTGGCGCTGGCCCGACAGAACCTTGTGCAGTGATGGGAATGTTCTGTAATCTGTGTGGTTCAGTATGGCAGCCACTAGCCACACGTGGCTATCGAGCGCTTAAAATGCGTGGGGAGCTGAATTTTAAACTTTATTTAATTTTAATTAGTTAAAATAAAATTTGAATAGCCATGGCTGGCTAGAGGCTTCTGTACGAGACAGCACAGGTCTAAAGGCTGCACCTGGAAGGTTGCTTCAGCACAGACCACGGTTGGTGTGGGGAGTGGCCCGAGGACTTGCATTTCTAACAAGCCTCCTGTCTGGCTGTTGCTGCTGGCCCGGGGCCCACGCTTTGAACAGCCGTGAAGGGAAGACACCACGCAGGAAGGAAAGGCATGGTTATTTTGCTCAAGACATTTTCCAGGTACAACAGACCTATGACACAGAGCTGCTGCTTAATTCTGGTTTACCAGATGTTCACACATACCCCGTTTCTATCAATGCAAGCCATCGTGGAATTGTTGCTGGTTGCACTCTGAAAAGGAAATGATAGAGTCACTCACGACGTGCTGGCA
>JAQZBX010099610.1:0-11455 GCA_029593785.1 Cabassous unicinctus
TTGGGTTTGTGTATTCCTGTGGTTATTTTTGGTTTTTTACTCTTTCACTTCTTTCATTAAGTAACCCTTTGGTTCACCTACACATAAGAAGTTTTGCTCAATATCCTCTTGCCAATCAGTTCTACTGGTTTCCTCAAGGAATAAAATTATAATAAATGTTAATCTCTCTTGAGTTTGATCCTCAATTTGTACATTTCTCCATCTCCTACAAGTATAATAGTCATTAACCTCGCTAATAGAACTTGATACATAGATAGACATTAATATCAGTTTTGAATCTGAATCTATTTAGGAGGCTCTAGGACATAAACCCTCAACTGGTGACAGTCTTCTATAGAGCCACTGTACAAGTAACGTTAAGAAAGAAGTGCTGACGAGGATGCAGAGAAACAGGAACCCTCATACACTGATGGTTGGAACGTAAAATGGTGCAGGCACTGTGGAAAACACTTTGGCAGTTCCTCAAAGAGTTAAACAGGGAATTACCATATGGCCCAGCAATCCCACTTCTAGGTATATACCCAAAAGAACTGAAAGCAGAGACTCAGGCAGACACGCATATACCAATGTTCACAGGAGCATCATTTTGGCAAGAGGCAAAAGGTGGAAGTATGCCAAGACCATCAGTGAATGACTGGATAAACAAACTGTGGTATGTACATATAACAGAATATTACTCAGTTTTACAAGGAAGGAAGTTCTGATATATGCCACTACATGGATGATATATTGAGTGAAATAAGTCAGACACAAAGGGACACACACACCAATCAAGACCAAGCCTCGGGCTTTTCCCCATGTATGATTCTGACCAAAGCTCTCCAGGCTTTGCTATTTTCTCTCACTCAGGAGCTAAGGATTCTTAAATGGTTCCTTAATTGGGTACACCAGGGGTTTTTACTCCCTGAGGCAATCAGCTTTTGTAAGATTCATGCTTGTTTCTTTCATAGGAGAAAAGCGCTATGAAAGGGGAAGTAGGAAGGAAGACCCAGCCAGCCACAGGTGAGCTCACAACCAATTTTAGGATGGAATAAGTATGGACACTGAACATCTAAATACCCTAAAAATTATCTCTGCATGCAAAATCCCCGGAAAGACTCCATGCACCCCCAGGCGTACATAAACCCGTCTGAAGACCACTAATCTAACAGCTCCATAGCTAAACTCAAAATTGAAAGGTAGGCACACAAACCACAAAAGCTGTCCATCATAATATTCTAAGCATAGAAGCAGAATCAAGAAACAGGACAACATGGTGAAAGTTCTAGGATTTGCAAATCAGCATAGGGGTTGTGATAGTTAATTTCACGCATCAACTTGGCTAGGTTATGGTGTCCAGTTGTCAAACACTGGCCTACTTGTTATTGTGAAAGTATTTCCTGGATGGGATGCCTCTACAGTCAGTTGATTGCATCTATAATCAACAAAGGAGTCTGCTCTCAGCAGTATGCATAATCTTCTCATCCAATTAGTTATAGGTCTTAAAAGCCAGAACTGAGGGTTTCAGGGATAAGAATTTCTCCCTCAAAGCCAATCCTGGCTTCTGCTGGAATTTTGCCAGCTTACTTCCCCTAGGGAATTCAGATTAAGGACTTCAACATCACCTTTATAGGATGTTCCAGCCTGCAGCCTGCCTACTTGCCAGCCCTCATGGTCATGTGAGCCAATTCCCTTATAATAAATCTCAACACACACACACAAACTCACATCCTGTTGGTTCTGTTTCTCTGCAAAGGTGCAGAACTTGAATTATGGAATTAGAAAATCTAAGGTTTGGACTCCAGCTCTACCACTTACTAGCCATGTGACTGAATAAATTTATTTATCTCCTTAATGCTCACTTTTCTCATCTATAAAATAGGGATGATGATGATGATAGATGATGTGATAATGGTAATGGTAATGATATTAAAAGTACTCACACTTCACTGAATTGGTGGGGATTGGAGAGAGGACAAAAAGTACTTCCCACAAAAACTAGCATGTGGTAAATATTCAATAAATGCTGACAGAATGAGAGGGTTCACAGCATTAGAAGGGAGAGATTCTCAGAGCCCCTGAGGGTAAATCACTGCCCATATTTGCCAGCAATTCAGGCTATGAGTAAAAAGAGGGTTGTTAAGGGCACCAAGCCAACTCAAACAAAATGGAGACATATTATTTTCAATTACAGGCCTATCCTGTGTCCCTAAAATTGCTTCCCATGAATCTAACCCCAATCAGGACACAGTTTAGGGCAGAACATAAGAATTTTCCATTCTTACTATTGGCCCAAGGGATAAACAGCACTAATAAGATTCTGCTGTTTTTAAGCCACTCTCAAATCTTTATCTGAATTCCAAATAGTGTTTAAGGTGTTCAGAGACTAATAGCATACAAAACAGTTAAACAACAAAGAAAACGAATTCAAGAGAACTGAGTTAGAAAACCCCTACAGCTGTTAAGACATAGTCTGTTAAAAACTAAGAGATTAGGAATTTAAATTTGTGCAAATATGGAGGGGACTTCCAGTCATTTGTCTGGGAAAGCTTAGTCCAGATAAGAAATCAATATGCCTGAATGACCTAGACTTAATTTCACCATCATTCTCACTTCTGAAATGGGCCTGAAGCCTTGCCTTTGAGTGACCATCATATATATATATCCTGAAACATAATGAACTCATAAAAACTAAAGCATTACTAGACATCTTTGAGACAACACCGTGTGGACACATAAACCAACGAACTGCCCCACACATTATATTCATGCAAGACCACAAGGAGTTAATTCCAGTTGATACTTCTAAAACTTTGCTAGAATTGTTTTGCTTTTTAATCTTTAACCTTCCCATTTGCTAAGTCAAGTCAGAGGACCCAGGATGTAAACATATCAACTGCCTCTGAAAAATGAAGATCAAATGTTGAAATAGTAAGAGGATGCTGCACAGTCTGCCAATGCTTTTGTAGGGGCAGAATTTAAAATCATTGCTCATTTTACTTCTGGGCTGTGAAACAGAGCACATCACTACACACAGCAACTAGCAGGGCATCCCTAATGCTGCACCTATAACATGAGGTACTTCATTTGCCCTAAAGACAACTCTAGAAATAATTCTATTTGTCTAGTAAGAAAAGATGTGACAATTACTGTAAAGAAGACAAGATAATCCTTCAAAGACTATCAAAAATGAAAAGGCTAAATTATCTAAAATATTCTGTGATCTGGGAGAAAAAATGTACTAACCCTTAGGTAAATAGAACCTCTACTTGGAGATATTCTCTAAAAGATGCTGTTTTTCTCAGCCCATTGAAACTAACTCTTTCAGCTTGCTTGCAACAAGATCTCTGGTGATGAAAATTTTCATTTCTAAAAACTCAAAACTTATTTATGATTTAGACTGGTACTATATGGGGGAAATTTTTATGAACTTTTGTAAACCGAGGCATCTGATGGCTGCCTTAGTAAAAGGAGTTTTATATAATCACAGTAACAAAGAAATCTAGAAATAGTATCTTAGGTAATTTTATCACACCATAACAAAGCAAGTTTTATATGTTGAGTTATATAGCTTTCAAGAAGCAATACCATATACTATAAATGAAGATTTTATTAAATTGTTAAGTGCATTATCATCATTATAATGTTTCTATTACAGACTATATTTAATTGTAGGGTAACCTCTGATGTTTTGACTTTTTCTGAGAAATTGGGTAGGTGATTAAATAAATGAATTAGTGTGTCATTATGTTTTTTTGGTCCCATTAACTTTCTTAAGGTTGAGTAACAAAATATGATATAAGCAAAGAACACTTGTAAAAATCAATACCATAATACAAATAATTGACTGCTTCAAGACAGAAAAAAAATTTTTTTTCTATAAAATTCAGAGGAAATTTTCAGGCTTATAGCAAGATGAATATACTATATAGAAATATAAAAATATTTGATATTTGAAAATAAAACTCAATTCCAGAAGTTTCTCTTGTAAAACTCCAAAAAAAGAGAGAGAATCACAGGCCAGGTACATGAATTTGTTTCACCTGTCTTTTAAGATTGATTCTTTCAATACAAGGGATGATTGTCTTTCCAGTATTTCCTTTTCAAATTTACAGTACCCACCTAAGGGGGGCTAAGAGTACACACATACCTCATATCTTATAAATCACAGCGGACAGGTCAGCTCCATGCTTAGTCAAGTCTTCATTCAACACCCATTCCCAGTTCAAGGGACCCAAATATTCTTTAAAGAATTCATTTTTATGAAATCATCATCTGAATTACTGAGATAGAACTTCTTCAATTTCAGCATCTTTGTACTATTTTTCCAGTTTTCCTCCCGCTTTTTTCAAACAGAAAAGTTAAGGAGAAAAAAATGCAATAATCACCAATATACCCTCCCCCCAGATTCAACTTTGTGAACAACTGGCCATGTCTGTTCTGCCACTCTACACTTACAAACGTGTTTATATTCCTTTGCTCATCCATTTGGAAGTTGCAGAAATCATCATGAATATGCATGCCTAAAACTTTAGCACGCAAGTCCTAAAAATAATGTAATCACTTATACAACCACAATATCCCACCTAAGAAAATTAACAATTCCATTATATTATCTAGTATGCAGTCTATATTCAAATTTCTCCAATTATGAAAGAATGCTTGTTATAATGTCCCGCATTAACATCGATAGAATCTAAGTTCATATATCACAATGACACTTAGGTCTCTTTAGTTTTTTTTAGTCTAGAGAGCAGGCCCCCAGACACACACGCACCTTTTATTTTTTGTAAAGACAATGATTTTTTGAAGAGTCCCAGAAACTTGACTCATTAAATGTCTTGCTTTTTAATTTAAGTGACTGTTTTCCTCTTGGGGCCGTTTACCGTGTTTCTCTATCCCCTACGTGTCCTAAAACCTTGAAGTTAGGTACAGGCTCTATTAGACTCAAGTTACACATTTTTGGAAGAAAACTTCAGAGTAATATTTTATACTTCACACTGCATCAAAACAAGAGGCACATAACGTCGGGATCAAGTCGATTATGGTGGTGGCATCAGATCCCTCCATTAAAAAAGATAATGTTCCCCCTGCAATTCTGGTACTATGCAAATATCCTGCTCCCCAACAATCTTTCACTCAGTATTTGCATTCATTGATCCTTCCATGAATCTATCATTACTTTGGGTATTACAAAATAGTGATTTGCTATCATGCATCTTTATTTATGACAAGGAATTCTTTTATAAAGAACTTGAATTTTTGTTTTTCTAACTCCTCATGACCTTTTCTGCTCAGCCTTTTTGAGCACCGCTATGCACTCATGGATTTTACTTCTTCAAAAATGTTACAATCAAGTAGAGTTATTGTACTTTTTAAGACTTCATTGTACCAAATTTGACTAGTAGGAGCCTCTTCAAGCTGAGGTTCTTTTCTTCTTTTTTTAAATTTTTATTGTTGTAACATATACAGCATAAAAATTGCCCATTTTAACCATTTTCAAGTATAAAATTTAGTGGAATTTAATGGTATTTGTATTAATTACATTCACAATGTTGTGCTACCATCACCACCACCCATTACCAAAACTTTTCCATACCCCAACCAGAAACTCTGTACCATTAAGGACTAACTCCCCATTCCACATTCCAACCTATCACCCCAACCTTGGCAACATCTGTTTTCTGTCTATAAATTTGCATGTCCTAGTTATTTCATATAAGTGAAATCAAACAAAATCTGCCTTTTTATGTCTGGCTAATTTTATTCAACATGATGTCTTCAATGCTCATCCATCTAATAGCATGTATCAAAAGATCATTCCTTTTTACAGGTCAATAATATTCCAATGTATATATATAACACATTTTGTTTAGCCATTCATTTGTTGCTAGACACCTGGGATGCTTACACCATTTGGCTATTGTAAATAATGTTATTATAAACACTGGTGAACAAATATGTTTGAGTCCCTCCCTTTACTTCTTTGGGGTACGTACCTAGAAGTGGGATTGCCAGGTCATTCGATAATTGTTTAACTTTGTGAAGAAGTTTCTACAGTGGCTGCACTATTTTACAGTCCCACCAATAATGTACAAGGGTTCCTATTTTTCCACATCTTGCCAACACTTGTTATTTTTCGGTTTAAAAAACAAAAAGCCATTCTAGTGGGTGTGAAGTGGTATCTCATTGTAGTTTTCACTTGCATTTCCCTAATGGCAGATGATGTTGAGGGTCTTTTCATGTACTTTTTTGGCCTATATATACCATCTTTGGAGAAATGTGTATTGAAGTCCTTGGCCATTTTTTAATGGGGTTGTTTGCCTTGAATTGTTCAGGTTTAGGAGTTTTTTATATATTCTGGATATTAAACACCTATAAGATACATGATACATGGCTTCCAAAAATGTCTTCCATTCTTTCTGCTTGATCGATAATGTCCTTTGATGCACAAAATTTTTTAACTTTGATGAAGTCTAATTTACCTATTTTTTTTTCTTTTTTTGCTCAAGCTTTTGGTGTAAAGTCTAAGAATCCAATGCCTACTCCAAAGTTCTGAAGATATTTCCCATGTTTTCTTCTAAGGGATTTATAGCTTAACTCTTATATAAGGTAATTGATTTTTTTTTTTTTTGGTTTTGTTCTTGCAAGGGAGTAAAGAGTTTATTGAGAAATGAGAGAAAAGGAAAAAAAGTACACACCCCAGACACAGGTGTGGGCATCTACAGGGTGAGACGTGCCTATGGGGCCCTGGGTTAGGCCTTTCGTTGATGCATTTTGAATTAATTTTTATATAAGGTGGGGGGTGGGGGCCCACTCCCATTCTTTTGAATGTGGATATTCAGTTTTCCCAGCACCATTTCCTGAAGAGAATATTCATTCCCCATTGCGGGGACTTAGTACCCTTATCAAAACTCAATTGGCCATAGATGTGGGCTTTACTTCTGAGCGTTCAATTCTATTCCATTAATCTATATGTCTGTTCTTGGGCCAGTACCATGCTGTTTTGATTACTGTAGCTTTGCAATAAGTTTTGTTTTTGTTTTTTTTTTAAGATTTATTTATTTACTTTATCCATTTTAAACTCCCCCTTCCCCATTTGCTGTTTTTTGTGTCCATTCGCTGGGCAATTCTGTGTGTCTGTTTCCTGCCATCTCTTCTCAACCTCCTCCTCCTCCAATCTTCACCAGGATTCGATCCTGGAGACCTCCTATATAGGAGAGAGGTGTTCTGCCATCTGCGCCACCTCGGCTCCTGGTTTTCGGAGCTTTCAGAGCATCTCATCTTATCTCTCCCCTGCGTCTCTCTCCTGTTATGTCATCATCTTGCTGCATGGCTCCCGGGGCCTGGCGGCTCACTGGCACACAGAGCATTTTTTATTTTTTATTTTTTTTTATTTTACCGGGAGGTCCCGGGGATCGAACCCAGGTCCCTCCACATGGCAGACGGACGCCCAACCATTTGAGCCACATCCGTCCCCGCAATAAGTTTTCAAATCAGGAAGTATGAGTTCTCCAACTTTGTTCTTTTGTGGTTTTGGCTATTCAGGTATATTCCAGAAAATGATTTGTGTGCACTCCACAAGAATGTATAGTAATGAAATGTTCTAAAACTGATTATGGATGAATGCACTACTCTATGATGATATTGAGAACCACTGATTGTATGCTTTGGATGGATTGTACAGTGCGTGAATATAACTGGTTGGGGAAAAAAAGGAATGAAGTAATGATAGATGATACAACATGGATGATCCTTGAAAACATCATGCTAAGTGAAAGAAGCCAGTCATAAAAGAACATATATTGTATGATTCCATTTAAATGAACTGTCCAGAATGGGCAAATCCAATACCAACAGAAGGTAGATTAGTGGTTGTCTAGGGATGGGAGGGTTAGGGGAAAATGGGGAGTGACTGTTAATGCATATGGGGTTTTTGGTGGAGAATGATAAAAATGTTCTAAAATAATTATGCTGATGGCTGCACAACTCTGTGAATTTACTAAAAATTATTATACTTTAAATGTTGGTTGCATGATACATGAATTATCTCTCAATAAAGCTGTTATTTAAAAAGAATGTGTATTATGCTGTTGTTGAATGAAGTTTTCTATATATGTCTGTTAGAGCTGATGTTTGAAATCCTCTATTTTCTTATTGCTCTTCTGTCAAGATGTTCTATCCAATATTGAAAGTGGTGTATTAATATCTCCAACTATTTCTCCCTTCAAATCTGTCAATGTTTGTGTCATACATTTCAGGGCTCTGCTCTTAGGTACATATATGCTTATAATTGTTATCTTCTTGATGAATTGGCCTTTTAATCAATATATAGTGTCCTTATTTGTCCCTTTTGACTTAACACTTATTTTGTCTGATATTAGTATTACCACACCTACTCTCTTACAGTTGTTTTTTTTTTCATCCTTTCACTTACAAACTACTTATGACTTTGGATTAAAGGTGAGTATTTTTTTTTTTTTTTAAAGGTGAGTATCTTATAAACAGTATATAGTTGGGTCATGATTTTTTATCCATTCTGTCAATCTCTGCCTTTTGACTAGGGAATTTAATCCATGTACATTTCAAGTAACTACTGATAATGCAGGATTACTTCTGCCATTTTGCTATTTGGTTTTTGTTAAGTCTTTTACCTTTTTTGTCTCAATTTTTCATTACTGCCTTCTTTTGTATATAGTTGATCTTTTGTGGTGAACCATTAGAATCCCTTCTCACATCCTTCGGCATATATTTTTCAGATATTTTCTTTATGGTTACCATGGGACTTAAATTAACATCTATAACAATCTTGTTTGATTTGATGCAGCTTAACTTCAATAGCACACAGAAGCTATGTTCCTATAATCCTCCATCCTCCCACCTTTTGGTTGTATAAAACTATTGATTGATCATTGCTTTTTATGCATTTGCATTTAGATCCTGTAAAAAATTAAAAATGGAGTTACAAACTTGAAATACAATGATACAGGCATTTATATTTACCCATTTGGTTACCTTTACTGGAGATATGTATTTCTTCAGGAAATTCAATCAATTCAAATGTCTAGTGTCCTTTCCTTTCAATCTGAAGAACACCCTCAGGTGTTTCGTGTGAGCCCAGTCTAGTGGTGACAAAGTCCCTCAGCTTTTGTTTATCTGGGAATGTCTTAATCTCTCCCTCATGTATGAAAAACAGTTTTGCCAGAAACAGAATTCTTGGTTGGCAGATTTTTTTCTTTCACCACTTTCAATATTTTATCACACTACCTTTTGCTTTCATGGTTTCTGATAAAAAATCAGCACTTAATCTTATTGAGGCACCTTTCTACATCATGCACTGCTTCACCTTTCCAACTTTCAGGAAACTTAGTCTTTGGCATTCAACAGAGTAATTCTAATGTATCTGGATATGGATCTCTTTGAGTTCATCTTGTCTGGAATTTGTTGAGCTTCTTGGATGTGTATATTCACAGCTTTCATTAAATTGGGGAAGTTTTCTGCCATTACTTCTTTCAATATTCCTTCTGCCCCTTTCTCTTTTTTTCTTCTGAGACTCCCATAAGATATATATTGGTATGCCTAATGTTGTACCTCAGGTATCTTAAAGGCTCTGTTCACTTTTCTTCATTCTTCTTTTTATCCGCCCCTCAAAATGGATAATTTCAATTTTCCTATCTTCAAGTTCATTGATTGTTTCTTCTGCCAGCTCCAATCTGCTGTTGAATCCCTATAGAGAATTTTTTTATTCAGTTAGTTGTGTTCTTCAGGTCTATTATTTCTCTTTGGTTACTTGTTATACTTTCCATCTTTTTTTTTTTTTTTTTTAATTCTTTTTGATCATATATCATTTTTCTAATATTCTTTAGTTCTTTGTATATGGCTTCCTTTAGCTCTCTGAGCATAAGATCATATTTTTTAAGTCTTTGTCTGGTAAAGACAAAGTCTCCTATTCTTCATTGATGGTTCTGATGTTTTATCTTGCTCCTTTGGATGGGGTAACATTTCCTGTTTCTTTGAATATTGTTTAATCTTTTGTTGCCTGACATTTTGATATTGTTTTAATTTCCTAGGCTGTTCATAGCAAATACCAAGAAATAGTTCAGCTTAAACAATGGGAATTTGTTCACTCATGGTTTTGAGGCCAGGAAAATGTCCAAATCAAGGCATCATCAAGGTGATGCTTTCTTCCTGAAGATGGCATTCTGGGGCTGGCTGCTGGTGATCCTTGGCTCTTCCGTCACGTGGCAAGGCACATGGCAGCGTCTGCTCATTTCTCCCTTCTCTTCCAGGTTTTGCTGATTTCAGCTTCTTGCTTCCATGGCTTTCATCTGAATTCCATTCTCTTATAAAGCACTCCAGTAATAGGATTAAAACCATTCTGATTAAGGTAGGTCACACCTTAAATGAAGTAGCCTCATCAATATGTTCTACTTAAATTGGGCTCACATCCACAGGAATAGATTAAAGTTAAGAACATGTTTTTCTGGGTTACATACAGCTTCAAACCACCATAGATATTTTAACCTGGTAACTCTGGAATTTAGTCCTTGAGGTGTCTGTTCCTAAAGCTTTTACTCAGCTGTGTTGTGACAAGAGTACCTTGAATTCAGGAGCTAACAAAAACAAAAACAAAACAAAACACCTTTCACAGTCTTTACAGATTGGCTCTATGTTGGGTTGTGCTCTCTTGAGATGCCGTGCTAATAGTGAACCTGAAAAACAGCCCAAGGTGAAAGTGTAGGGTCCTCCCCAGTAGTTTCTAAGCATGGATCTTGTCCTGTCCATGCACTTGTGGCCTTTAAAGTACCACCATTTACATGGATCCAAAATTCCCCTCTTTCCCCCTAGGAAAGAGTCTTTCCTTCTGGTCCCATACACTCTACTCTATATCCAAAAATGGTAATCCTTTGCCCCAGGCCACTGCAATTTGACTGTTTCTTACACTGATTTAGCTGCTCCAGGAGCTGCTTCCACATACAAAGCAAGTTGAGGGATGGTGACTGAGAGACAAGTGTTCTGCTTCTGCCCTATAGGCTGCCACATGCACCTCACTATGTGCATAAAGGTTAATATGTTCTCTCCAGAACAGGGACCAGAGACATGCACTGAAAACGTGGGCTGGGTCTGCACAGAGCAGCCAGGGAAGGGGTGGGGCGATGGCCAGCAATAGTGCCACAGTTTTCCTATCGTTTTTAAGTTGGCTTTTTTTGATTCAGTGTTTGTCCAGTGTGACAGTTTAAATTTGATGAATCCCAAAAAGAGGTTATGTTTTCAAACTAATCCATTGCTGTGGGTGTGAGACCCTTTGATTGCATTAGATGCTGTTAAGTGATCTTGATTAGATTACCTGATTAGATCCCATGAGTGGCTCCGGTTGGGTCTCTACCCTCTTGCTGGGTCAGATATAAACAGAGAAACAGAGAAAGGAAGCTGCCATTTTGACCCAGCCATGTGAGAGAAAGAACTCAAGGATCAC
>JAQZBX010099611.1:0-11456 GCA_029593785.1 Cabassous unicinctus
TACCCTATTAATAATATTTTACATGTGCATGGTACATTTCTTACAATTGATGTAATAATATTGAAGCATTGCTACTAACCATGGTCAATGATTTACATTATGTTTTACATTTTGGACCATGCACTTTTATAAATTTTGATGAAACTTAATTCCAACACTGAAGATGACCATGAAGCAAAATGTGGCCTCAAGTCCTTTAATTTGGAGGAGATCCCAAGAAGCACAAACAGTGAAGTGAGGGAGGTGAGATGGCCAAGAGAGGAAAGCAAGAGAGAATGGGTTATGAGTCAAACTGTTTTTATTTATAAAAACAATTTAGGGTTTGGAGTCAAAGCATTAACATTGGTTCCTGCATAGGGTTCATTCCCAGTTTTTTGTTTGTGTGTTTATTTGTTTTTGCAGCAATTCCTAAAATATTATTCTTTTGGTAATTAGGATGTGACTTGCTTAATGGAGACAGTAATTGTGTTTCTACAAATAAAAATTGTGGACTGATGATTATGGTGAGAATTCTTCCCCTCCTGAAATAAGGGAAGAAGACTTTAATGAAATGTTAACTTATTAACTGAATTCATACAAGAGAAAAAGCATAGATTTCAACACTTTTAAAACTCAAATATGCCTGTGGCATTATCTCAGATTTAAACACATTTCAATGTTGCTCTCAGGCTCACTATTCATTTCTCTTTATTCAATGCTAAATATTACGTATCTTCAAATTCCGTTTTGCATATTTTGTGTATTTTCATATTGTTCTCAAATCAAATATTGCAGTAAGTTTGTTCTTTTTCAAAGATAATAAGCACATGGTTACATGATCTCTAATAGCAATTAAAATAGTTTCGATCTTAAAACATTGTCCTTTATTCTGATTCATGCCTCATAGTTTAGGGTGCAGCCTGATTCTATTTGTTTGTTGGATTCTTTTCCAGGATCTACCTGGGTATCCATTGTGTTTATCCTTCATGCCTCTCCAGTCTCCACTGCTCTGACAATTTCTTAGTCTTCCTTGTTTTTCATGACCTGCATAGATTTGAAGCATATTGGCCAGCTATTATTTGGAACATCCCCAAAGCTGGCTTTACCTGATATTTTTCTCATCATTCAATTCGGTTTATGGGTTTAGGGGAAGAATATCACATTTCATCACGCCATATCACAGGTTTCATGCAATTAACCTGATTTTTCACTGGTGAGGTTCACCATAATTGTTTTTGCCTTATTCTCCACTGTAAAGTTCAGATGAACTCACTAATTCTACCCTAAGCTCAAGGAGGTAGGGTGTGGAGGCAGCAGAATCTATATATGCTAAACAGAATTATTTTGAAGGGAAGATTTATCTCTTTTCCCTCATTTATTTTTTCCTTTTTAAATTATTTTTTCATATCAGTAAGGACTCATGTATATTTATTTTATTCTTTTTGTTATAACTCATTAGTACACTGTTTTCTTGTTCAAATTGTTACAGCTTTGGCCATTGGGAGCTTTTTTTCAGGTTGACTGTTGTCTCCCTTTGATATGCCCCAAGCTTTTGCTTTGTGAGCATTCACTTAGTTTCTGCCTCCTCAAAATTATCCAGGGACAACTTGCATTTTCCCTGATCCTGCCTTAGATTCTGCCTTGCCTCGAAGGAGCCTTTTATTAGAGAATAGTATTAGAAACAAAAATCCAGGTGCTCGGTGTGCCCCTTGCCACTGGGGTATCAGACTGTTAGGTGCTTTAAGCAGCCATCTCTAAGAAATATATGTTCACACATATGTCTTTAATTATTTTGCTGTATCTATGTAGCCAAAACTGATTTCATACTGATGTCTCCAGCATTAACCCAGTGCCACAAGACTCATTCAGACCTTCTCCCTTGCTTGTGTGTACATGTGTGTATTTACAAAGTTTTATGACATTCAATGCTTTTGAAGAGTTCTGCATCTTCATAATAGCTCAATTTCTTTTCTCCTCAAGGATCAGAGAGTTTATCAATTGTTCAATGATATGTATTTTTTTTTCAGGTACTGGGACTGAGGATTGTATCCAGGACCTGGTATATGAGAAGCCAGCGCTTAACTATTGAGCTACACCAGCTCCTCCAAGTAGGTTCTTTCAATTGTTTGCTTGTTTTGTTTAGTTTAGTTTTTAAGAGGTGCTGGGGAGAAAACCCAGGACCTCAAACATGGGAAGCAGGCCTCAAACACTTAACCTACATTTGCTCCCCAGAAAGACATTTTCTTAATTGCTAGAAAATAGTGAACTTATGTTGGACCTCTGAAATTTTGTGGTATATTGAGAGAACATGGTTTCCACACTTATCCCTTTTCACTCCACTTTGTGGAATAAAAATCTCCCAATGGCATGATCAATCCCCAGTTGTTGTTTTTTCTCAATTCAAGCAGTGGTTAATATGACCATGCCATATTTGCATTACCATCAACCTCAAGCTGAGCTCTCCTTTGGACTAATCACAAAGGATATTCCCTCTTCTTCTGCACATTAATCCAAAATTTCTATCCTTGCCAAGATCAATGCTTCAGGAGTGAGAACAGACAAGGGGTCCAGAAAATTCATGCGGAACTACTTCAACAGGTTCACCAAGCCTTAGTCTTGGCAGATGTTTAAGGTTGCAATTTTCTTTCATGAGATAATTTTGGGATTTGGTAGTAAGATAATGGTCCTGAAATGCTTTATTTTTATACCTTTTCAATAGTTTTATAAAACTCGGTGACATCATTTTAGACGGTATCTAAAATATAATCAGAGAAGTGAATTATTGCAAAGAAATACAATTTTTAAAATATCTCAAATACTTAACACTTCACAATAAAAATTTGACACTAACAAAGAAAATAGTGTATGGTATGCTTTTGCATTATAGTACCATTTCCAGACCATGAAATGACCCAAAAATCAAACCAATATTGGATGGTCAAACAAATTGTGCTGTATCCATTCAAAGGGTTATGACTAAGTAATAAAAATTGAATCATTGATTGCACAACAATGTGAATGAATATAAAAGGCATTGTGCAGAGGGAAAATAGCCAGATTCAAATAGTTATATACCACACAAGTCCATATGGAGACAGAAATCACAGTTTTCCAGAGTGTGAGGTGGGGAGGGGATATTGATTTCAAAGAGACAGGTGAGAAGTCAGTCTTTGGGGTGATGAAAAACTTCTATAACTAGATAGTGGTGGTGGTTACATGACTATGTACATTTGTCAAACTCAAGGAAATGAACACTTCAAAAGTATGAATTTTACTTGATGTAAATTATACTACAATATAACATATGCAAATATGCCTGTTACATAATTAGCAATATATCCAATTAAATCAAGCATAGAGACAGGCCAGGTGACATTCTCTAAAATAAAATTGAACAGGCTCTACCTTAAGGTTCTGTAATTTATCAAGACACTGTGTCTAAAGTCGGCCCTGCAGGTCCTCTGGGAGAATCTGAGAAGTAGCAGGACTCTGTTCTGGCTGCAAGAGCTGTGTCCACCGTCTACTAGGTTTCAAGCCTAATCTGATTCACTGACGCCGCCGGCTTCCACTTCTCCGGGGAAAGGATGGGGTCCCTTGCTCTCGTCAGAAACCTGAGCTGCTTCTCCATCCAGCGCTGAGTCCCGGGCACCGGGCAGTGGGTTTGGGGTGAGCCAGCCCTGGGCAGGGAAGGCGTAGGCCGCCTGCGTGGCCATGGTGAGGAAGTTCTGCGCTTTGGCACACAGAGGCCCGCAGAGCTGGGCGAGCCAGGAGAACTGCTCCCAGGTGAGCGGGGAATATGCCTGCTGGGCCTGCACCTGGACCAAGTCCTGATGAATGTCCTCGGACAGGGAGGGCAGGGAGGCCACGAGGCCTTTCCGAGGTGGCGGCGTCTGGTCTTCTGAGGACCAGGCCCTGGACTGCTTGCTGCGCCCAGTGCGCGCCTTCGAGGAGCCCCTGTGGCTGCCATCGCGGGTCTCCTCGCGCTCTCTGCAGCCGCCAGCCTCGGGGATCTTCGTTTTTTTCCTTCCAAAAGTCTCGCTGCGCTCAGAATCCATAGAGGAACCTGCGGAGAAAGCAAGTGGGTGAGAGACTTGCTGGATTCGTTCTTCCCGCACCCACTTTTCCAGGATCTTGCCCTGAGTCTTCTGTAGAACCCCACCTGCCTTCTGCTCCTTGCAGCTTCCTCAGCCTCTGGAAAGAGGGAAGGCCACTCTCATTCACCTTGGAATGCTGAATCTCAAATTCAACTTAAGCCACCCATGCCCTGCATAGATATATTTGCTTCCCACTTTGAGGACCTAGGGATAAAAAATCAAACTCCTGTCTGTTCTACGACAAGGGCTGTCCCTGGAACGGAGTCACCTATTCCTGGAGTTCTCTGCCTTTGAGCTTCACTCGGATCCTGTGTGTAAAGGGCTACTTGGGATGAGTGCTTGCAGCAGACAATGCAAAGAGCCGGGTCCATCCCGGACAGACAAGTAACTGAAATTTCAACCAAAACTCTCGGTTCCCACCTAGGTCAACATAGACAGAAACACCCTAAAAGACAACATTTATTTCAATGAAATGGCAATAAAGAGAAGGTGGTAACATCATCATTATAAATGCAGATGTAAATAAAGGAGAATATAGAGCCCCTAAACATCACAAAAGTTCCTCAGGACAGAAGTAATGGGGATGTCCTAGCTCCTCTTTCCATCACTGATTGCCGAGAACCAGTAAACCCAAACCTTGTCTAAACCCTAACCCTAAGCCTAATGCTAACCCTAAACTTAAACCTAGCCCATACCCTTAACAGTAATCCTAACCCTAACACAACACTACCTCTAACTCAACTGTAAACCTAAAACTATCACTACCCCTACACCTAAACCTACCCTTAATCCTAATCATGCCCTGACACTAAACCAACCCTAACTCTAATTTAGCCCTACCCTAATCCTATCCCTACACATAACCCTAACCCTACCCCTACCCCTACCCCTACCCCTAAATCTAACCCTTACCCAAATCTAACCCTAATCCTACCACTACCCCTATCCCTACGCCTAAACCAACCCTACCTGTAACCCAACCCTAACCCTAAACCTAACCCTAACCCTAGCCCTAACCCTAGCCCTAACCTTAACCCTAACCCTAGCCCTAGCCCTAACCCTAGCCCTAACCCTAACCCTAACCTGGCAGACTTATTGGGGTCACAGCCTGTACCTGGAATCCCTAAAGAAGAGTGAGCAGAGGCTGTGGTGTGGGGTGAACCCAAAATCCTACCTGCATCCTCTACTGCAGGTTTAATTTAAGGAGTTTTCAGGGGTATTTTACATAAGCAAAGATTTGTCACGTGAGCTGAATCTGAATTGATCCACGAGAATTCCATTCCAACCTCCATCTCTCCCCTCCATACTTCCTTCATCTCCAGCAGTGACCTTCACCTGCCATCCTAGTGCCCTTTAGACATTTCCTAGAACTCTACTGCCCTCCCCCTACATCCACATGGCACATATAGATTTCAGCAATTGGAATCCACCTTCATACTTGGATTTTTGAACTTTTAATTGGAATCCACCATCATCCCAGGAACTTTTGGATTTCCATCCCACAGTCCCTCATATACCTTATTCCACTGAGAGACTTCTATGCCCCTTGCCCTCAAATGCCTGAGCCTCCAATCATTGGGCATCCACAGCTCTCCCTTGTCTTGCTGCCCCACCCCAGCCCTATTATTCCTGTTGTTTTCTCCTGGGTAATTTATCCCACTCATGCCCAGTTTCCTACCCACCTGCCTTCAGCATCTTGCCCTGATTTTGCCTCCCAGGGCCCATTCATTACATTTCCCAGTTCCATCTCCCCTTCCCACCCTCTATATGTACCTTGGGTCCCCAATAATCCCCTGGACCTGCCCACCCCACCCATTATCCACTCTGTACCTCATTTTAAGGTTTAATTCTCTCATGCCTTTTACCCAGTCTTCCTCTTTACCATCCTTCACCCATTTTCTAGATCTCCCAGTGTTCTCCTTCTTCCCCATAACATCCTGCACCCCTGACACCTTCCTCACCAGCACCTCCATCCGCAACCTTAAGACCTTCAGCACCAGCACCTCTATCCTGCTCCCCTAATGCCTTCAGCACCAACATCTCCATCCTGTACACTTAATGCCTTCAGCACCAGCACCTCCATCCTGTGTCCCTAATGCCTTCAGCACCAGCATCTCCATCTTGTGTCCTTAATGCCTTCAGCACCAGCACCTCCATCCTGCACCCTTAATGCCTTCAACACCAGCACCTCCATCCTGCGCCCCTAATGCCTTCACCAGCAGCACCTCCATCCTGTGCCCCTAATGCCTTCAGCACCAGAACCTCCATCCTGTGCCCCTAATGCCTTCAGCACCAGCACTTCCATTCTGTGCCCCTAATACCTTCAGATGGAGCACTTCCATCCTATGCCCCTAAGGCCTTCGGCACCAACATCTCCATCCTACACCCCTAATGCCTTCAGGACCAGAACCTCTATCCTGCAGTATTAATGCCTTCAACACTAGCACCTCCATCCTGCACCCCTAAAGCCTTCAGCACCAGCACTTCCAGTTCCCTTAAATCTCCTGGACACATTGCCCACTCTTCCTTAAACATGACAGTGCACTCTGATCCACCTGGGGCTTTACCTCCAGACTTTTAACCTTGCTTTCTCTCCTCATCTTCACTCTCTATCCTCCCACATTTTCAGGTTCTCAGTTTCTCCCCTTCTCTTTGCTTGTCCTTCCCCCAGCCTTCATTTTTGCCCAACTGTTTCAGACACTTGTGCCGTGTCACTCCTCCAACACCACCATGTATTCCCTTAAGCTCGGTGCTCACAGCACTTTTCACATTTTGCACATGTAATAGCCTCCTTGAGAGCTGCTGCAAAGCTGGAAAGAGTGTAAAGGGTAGGCTTTGACAGAGTTCTGGAGATTCCACTCTTTTTCCACATGTGAACATGGTATTAAGATTTATTCAAACATGCTCACGGTGTGAGTGCGATTTGATGTGTGTGAGAGAGACTGTGTGGATTTGGAGGAGTGGGCATCATAGTGTATAAATGTGAGTGAGGGTTTAATGTGCTGTGGGTTGGATGAGTGCGAGTTTGCAAGGAAATGTGCTTGTGAGGTGTATGTGAGTAATTATGCACCTGCCTGCATATGTGTGTGTGTGTGATGGGGTTGGCCATTATTGTGGCTATAATCCCTGCCTTGGTAATTGAGACACATTTGATAGTGGACCTGGGTAAAACATGGTTTTATTTGTGTGTAAAGCCAAGGTTCAATTTGAGCTCATATTAATTGAATACAAAAGCAACCAGTGCTCATTACTGAAAATACAGCCAAATATAAGTTATAGGACAGTGATGTCTATTCAGTGCTCTCAAATTGATGAAGTAGTGTCATCTTATCTGAGAGTTAAATGAATGGCCTATTCAACTATCTTATCCTTGTGCTTTTATTTCTAAATGTGTTTTATAAATTTCTCCTTTCTGTCTTTATACATCTATTTAAGTATTCCTATGAGTATTGGGCATTCTATATTGGTAAAGTCTATTTTCCTACAAAATGTCTATATCATCTAGACATCCTAACAAGTTGGTACTGAATGCTTGGCAGGATGTAATTCCTTTGACTTGGATCTCTGAAAATCCTTTTCAGGTGCTTTGATTCCATTTCTTTGGTAATAACCTAATTATGTGGCTCCATGGTCTAAAGTTTGGAAAGGACTCACTTTGGGGGAGAAGGATGCCTTAGGAAAGTACAGCATCCACTGAGACCCACCCACCTTACTGCCAGTCCCTCCTGTCAGACCTCAGTCTTGTGTAATCCATCCTGTGAGACCCTGCCTGCCCCAGGACCCTCTCTCAAGCTCTCCAATAACCTCTAGAACCTTGTAACTAGTTTTGATAATTAGCAACTGTGAAAAATGTTTTTCAGAAATACTCTCAGCTCCCCAAGCCCATCCTGTCAAGGCCACTCCAGGTGAAATGGTAATTGCAGTTCTGTGGGGAGATGAGGTCAGAGAAGCACAAACCCATATCTGCCTACCTCCCACACACACTGCCTGTTGTGACCATCACACTGAACCCACTGTCCTGGCAGCCAGAAGCAGTCAGTGAGTATTTTCTATTTCATGCTGAGAGCCAGAGTCTGTAGGAGAAGGAGGCAAACGAGGAGTCTGGGCAAGTGATTATTTCAGAAGAAGGATCCTTCAGAGTCTGAAGCAGGTCCAGTGCCAAAGCCACCCAGGAAGGGGAATCATCCCTGAGCTACTAAGAGAGACGGGGTCCAAGACGAGACAGCAATGCTTGATGGCTCCTGATGGGACCAAATGTAATCCTCACAGACAGGGATTGCGGGTGTTTAATTTTAAAAAGCTGTTGGAAGCCTGAAGTTCTAAATCAATTGCTGCTCAGCAATCCTTCTAGGAATCACAGAAACAACTTTTAGAACAACAAGAGGTGTGCCTATAAGAACTCTAAATTGTAATAAAGAGTAGGCTGAATCTACAGGGATCATCTCGTCCTGTGAAGAAACAGTGAATGTGAATAGAAGCTGTTGAGATGTTGCAAATGTTTCCCCAGCTCTGGGAGTAAGAAACGCTTGATGGAGACAGTAATTACGTTGCTCCTGAAAACACACAGGGACTCTTGAGTATGGTGAGTCTTTTGGAAGCAGGGTTTAAGGAAAACATGATTTTATTTTTATTTATTTATTTATTTATTTATTTATTTATTTATTTATTTTATTTATTTCATTTTATTTTTTTGTCATTTGTTAATTTTTTAAAATTTTTTTTGTGGGTAAAAATCAAATTTTTCACAATACATATCAATATTTGTAAAATGATATATAAATACATATGCATATATGTGCATTTGTTTACATGAATATTATTTGTTATATATATATATATATATATATTAAAGGTGCTTAGATTACCTAAATATTACTCAGAAATTACAGGGATTCCCATGTTCCTGACCATGAACTGGGTGGGAGAGAGTGTTGTCCGTGATGTGAAAACAGGACTTTTAAATTGTGGGTTTCAGACAGCAGCCACCAGATTGGTTTAACAGTATATTAATAACAATCCAAAGTTATCTTATTTAGATTTTAAAAATGCATGTGATTTTCCACTTACAAATTTTATTTAGTGTATGTTTTCATTGTAGAATCTTTCAGAAATATCACCACCTTGCTAATAGCTTTCTTTCTGTCAGGATTAATACACATGTAATCAGTAATTTCCTTTCTACCCTATAATACTTTACTTCATGTTAGTGTTTCATGGCCCTCAGTTTGGGAGAAGACATGAGATTGGTCAGTGGTTCCTCTGCTAGGTGACATGGTACTTTTATTCCTAACATAAAAGTAAATGAGTCTATTACCATCTTAATATGGTGACATTCTCAAATTCATAAAGTCCAAATGGCCCAAGTGGCCGGCTCCTATACTTCTATTCTACAATCTATATTTTGTTAAGATCTACATTATATTAAGAGTTCCAAGTCTTCATTCATGGATGATATTGGCCCATAGAGTATATCCTTACATATAAATGGAAAATGGCTACAACCAAATTATAAGATAACATACCGCTAAACTAAAACCCAGAGACAAGGTATAAAAACAGGCTGAAAAATAAAAGTCTTTTTGAAAAGCTGAATATACCAGAAGTGGGTGTGGCTCAATTGATAGAGCTCCTGTTTACCATATGGGAGGCCCCGGGTTCACTTCCCGGGGCCTCCTTGTAAGGGCAGGCTGGCCCGTGCAGCACGGTGGGCTGATGCAGCAAGACCTCACAGCACGGGGGAGATAAGCAGACACAGAGAAAACACACAGCAAATGGACACAGCAAACACAGTCAGCAAGGGGGGGATAAATAAATAAATAAATAAATCTTAAAAAAAATAGATAAAAACAAAAAGCTGAATATAGATCTGGACTATTGGAGGAGCTCACCTAACAAATTCTTTCATTATCATGCTGGTTAAAGGCACTTTCTTTGCAATGAACCCAATCAGTTTCAAGTTATCCTTTGCCCCTAAGCAGGATGTGAATTTAGACAAATCATGTAACTTTTCTCTGTGTACATTTTCATGGCCTTTCTAATGAAAATTCTAGTAATACCTGCTTCATGGATTTGTGAAGATAGAGAAGTTACTTCATGTAGGGCCTTCTTAGCACGGATTCCTACATGGTAAGTGGCTCTTTCAAGAGTTGCGTTCATTTCTTGAAAGTCTCTTAACAAAAAAACAGCTTTGAATATTCTAATATTCTAGTACTCTTAATGGTAAGTGGAGAATATTGGGTTTCAGTAGACTTGATTCCTGTAGCATACCCCTCACATTTCCTTTCAGGATCCTCTGACTCTGAAGTCAAATTCCATTCCCTGGGAACTGGCAGAATGCCCTCCAGGAATTTGGCAATAGGAATAGTCTTCTTATCCCAGACTGTAGTTGGAGTCCTTGGAAATTTCTCTCTCCTTTATCATCTCCTTTATTTTTCTGGGTGCAGGTTAAGGACCAGAGATTTGATGCTCAAGCACCTGATTGTAGCTAATTCCTTGGCTCTCATCTCTAAAGGAGTCCCACAGACAACGGCAGCTTTGGAGTGGAAACACTTTCCCAGTGATTGTGGATGCAGACTTCTTTTATATGTACACAGAGTGGGTAGGGGCATGTCCATTGGCACCACCTGCCTCTTGAGTGTCTTCCAGGCCATTATTGTCACCCCAGTGAACTCCAGGTGGGCAGAGTTTAAGGCAAAGCACCCACATACATCCACATCTCCCTATCCCTGTGCTGGCTCCTCAACATGATGGTAAATATGATTTTTCCTATGTATGTGACCGGCAATTGGAGCAATTATATTATGGAAAAGAAAAAATATTATGGGTACTGTTCTTCTAAAATTCACGACAAGATCGTAGACTCGATGTACACAGTCTTGCTTTCATTCCCTGATGTTCTGAGTTTGGGGCTCATGCTCTGGGCCTGCGGCTTCCTGGTTTCTATCTTGTACAGGCACAAGTAGTAGGTCCAACACCTTCACCAGACCAATCTCTCCCCCAGAGCCTCCCCTGAGTCCAGAGCCACCCACAGCATCCTTGTCCTGGTGAGCACCTTTGTGTCCTTTTATGCCCTCTCTTCCATCTTTCAGGTTTGTATTGCTCTTTCTGATAATCTCAGCTGGTGGCTGCTGAACATGGATGCACTATTCACTACATGTTTCCCAGCTGTCAGCCCCTTTGTTCTAATGGCCCGAGTCTGTAGTGTCTCCAGACTCTGCTTCACCTGAGTAAGGAATATTGGTCTCCTAACCTTATTAGAAAAACATAATGCATGAGTTTTTGCACAAGTTCATTTATTTACTCAGCCATCACCACAGACTTGTAATTATGAAGCTATCACATTACAAGAGAGTGGTGAGCAGGCCAATGTGAACTTCTGCCCCA
>JAQZBX010099612.1:0-11462 GCA_029593785.1 Cabassous unicinctus
ATCATTCTCATGCCCCTCCACACACGTCTTCAGGTTGCCTCTGCTTTCTCCTTGTTTATTTTACCCATCATTATTTATTTAACAAGCTTATGTACAGACAATTCATGTGTGATTTGACTTGTTTCTAACTCTCCTCTATGGCATTGTCACAAACACAAGCTGTAAGAATAATTTCCCATTGACCACATGCTAGGAAAAGAAGGAAAAAAATTCTAACACTTTGATGTTGCTTTTCAATTCTGTGAAAAGTATGTGCTCAACTTGAACATAAACTGAGATTCAGACAAATCTCTAAATAACAAATGAACCAGAGGGGCAGGTCCACTAGGAGTCAATTTGTTTGAGACTTTTTGTCTAAAAGATAAAGAGGGAGTGAGATTTCTTGGAGAGTCCTTGGTAAGGAATGGAGGGGTAGGGTGAAGTAAGGCAGTTGGTTTAGATTTGATAAATGCTATATTTCGATAAAGTGGTTGGCATATCATGATGAAGAAATTAAAATATTATTATAATATCAATTACCCCATCAGAGCACATGGTGGGGACACTAGAAATAGACAGACTTTCCTGCAGTCAATACTTCACATCAGGATGAAGTTGGGTGGTAAGCAATATAAATCTCTCAAGCAGCAAGTTGAGCTGCTGAAAGCTTTGATCATTAATTGCGTAGTTTTCAAATATATACTCATATGCCAAAGTGTCTGGTTGTTTAGGTGTTGGTTTTTCCCCTTTGGTTCTTGGCACATGAAAGATACTGAAGAATGCTATAGCACATACCTTACCAAAAGTCTGAAATAAACAATGAATTTAAATGGATCTGGGCACCAAGTAAAAAATGTATTTCTGAGACAATGAAAACCAATTTGCTCCTAGAAATTTAGCAGACAAACAGGAGTTAAATATAAAGTAAGAAGGTCCCAGGTCCTTTCATATGTCATGAAACAGCATCAATAAAAGAACTCCAGGTAGCTTCCTTTCATATTCTCCATTTGGCCTAATCATAAAAACATGTCTTCCCACTTTTAGTTTCTAGGATTATATAGCCAAGACGACATTTCTTTAAAATGATCTCTTTTGTATCTTGTCATTTCAGTGATTCACTGGCTTGGTATGAATACTCTCAAGCCTTGAAATTTTCCTTTTGACCCCCATGCCCTCAACTTTTATTTTTTCAGGTAGCTAGATTACATCCACATAAATAATATGAAAATTTCCTAAGTTTTTTAATGCTACCAAATTTCTTTATAACATGTATTGTCCCATAATTATTCATTTTTAATATGAAATGTGGCAAATTATGTTTACCTGGCATTGTTGAATCATCCTTCCTATTCTCAAAAGAATCTCTTATTCAAGCAAACAACAAAATCTTATTTTTGAATAATCTAAATAGTACTTAGTGTTCACCTCTGTATGGCTCTGTAGCTCTGAAGCAATATGCTTCTAAATGATAAAAGGAGAGTACATTTTCTCATAATTTATGTAGAAAAAAATCTAAAGGCCTGAGTAAACACAATGGCTTTGCTAAAGTATTTGAGGTTTGCAATTGTGAGGCATTTAGGATGAGTCACAAAATATCTACTTGTTTGTGTGCCACCTTTTTGTCATACAATGCATCAGGACTTTCCCTGGAATTCCAGAATGTGCAATGTGAGAGCATCAGGTTTGAGCAGTGATAGGAAAGTAATCACAGAGGGCATCCCAGGACAGCTTAAATAAATTGTTTCTAACAATTTTCCTCCTATCTTAGAAGACTATTCTTTGTCACACATTCAGCTGCTATTTTGCTCATTTCAGGGGTATCTAAAAGGCAGCACAGAGCTCCTCACAACCTCTCAGACCAGAAAGACCAGGGATTATGATTTAGTTACCTTTTTCTGCATAACAAATTACCCCAAAACTTAGTGGCTTGAAACTACAATAATCATTTCTTCTCTCTCATGGGTTCTGTGGCTTAGGAATTTGGCTGGTGGTTCTGGCTCAATGTGTCTCATGAGAGTGCATCAGATGTTGGTTGGGACTGCAGTCATCTGAAACTTGACTGAGACTAAAGGGTTTGTTTCCAAGGCTGATAACTCACTCACATGGCCAGCAAGTTCAAGCTGGCTGTTGGTTGGAGACCTCACTTCTTACCCACATGGACTTCCTCCACTTGGCTGCTAGAAGGTCTTTACAGTTCAGTTACTGGATTCTCCCAGAATGTGTGATCCCAGGGGCCAAGGCAGAGATGCAAAGCTTCTTTATGATGCGTCCTCAAAAGTCTCCCAATGTCACATTCCCTGTGTCCAAATAATCCTTCTGGCTATCTCTGATTCCTGGTGGGAACAGACTACACAAGGTATAAATACCAACAGAAGAGGATCACTGGGGGAGGTAATGGAGGATGGCTAAAACATATTATTTAAAGTAGATGTGCTTGTTAATTTTTAACCCGAGAAATATAACACTATCTTAAAAGTAAAAAATTTCTATCACTTGCACTCTTTCTCATACATTAGAAGGAATACATTATTTAATATGTACCTTTCCCATCCCTTGACTGGCTACATAGATAGGTATGTATGTAGATAAATAGAGATTAGATTGATAGATGGATAGATAAAATTTTCCCTAAAAAAGCAATCATACCATACATAGTGTTCTGCAATAATAATTTTGTTTAGAAGGATAACAAAATGTACCATCTACATGTAAAAGTTTATTAATAAGGGAAAGGGGAAAAGGGGGAGAGCACTGGGTATTTGGAGATCACCTGTGACTTTTCTGTATCCAAAAGCATCTTTGAAGATAAATTGAAAAAAATATGACACTGAGTGAATATATGGAAGAAAATATCATTGTACATACAAGACAACATATCTTACAGTGATGAAAGACATAATTTCTAAAAAAAATTTTATTATTTCAAATTATTTTAAATTTTTTATATTTTGTTGGTTATTTTTTTAATTATTTCATTTTCTTCTTAATTTTCTTTTATTATTTTGTTGGCCTTATTTTTGGAGAGGTTTTGGATCTCAGACGGGTGACAGCAGTGGTGTGAGAGGATCACTGGTGCACGGTGTCAATGATGTGGAGACACATGGGAAAGGGTTCACCTGGGGCATGCCTCTAAGACATAAGAATATGTTCAAGTGTTCATGGGGCATTGTCTTGGTGGGTGGAGATCCACAGAGTAACCAAAAGAATATTGAATTCTCATTCTAATGAATTCTGCTACACCCTCTAATAGGACAAGAATCCCCTGAGTGCAGGGGCAATGTCTAGTGAAGGAAGACAGACCATTATGCCAGGCCCTAGATATTGATGATTTTACTTATGGGCCTTTTCTTGTGAAGTTGAAATTGAGACCAATTATTATATATTGCCTAAGAGTTACCTCCTGAAAGCCTCCTTGTTGCTCAAATGTGGCCTCTCTCTAAGCCAAACTCAACATATAAACATACTACCTTCCCCTTGGCATGGGACATGACTCCTGGGGCTGAGCGTCCCTGGCACTGAGGGATTATTAACAAGCACCAAGTAACAATGCATCTGAAAAAAGACTTTGACCAAAGGGAGGAAATGGTAGATACAAATGAGTTTTTATGGTTAAGAGATTTCAAAGTGAGTCAGGAGGTCATGCCAGAGGTTACGCTATGCAAGTTTCAGCGAGATCTCATTGACTGCCATAGTAAAAAATGCCTCAAATACTGGGGCTCTCGAGGGCTCTAGAGATATCCAGAAACTATAAGCAGGGCAGACAGCTCAGCAATTCAGCACCCTGTCAGTGGGCCTTACTTTGGAATTTATGCTCCCCAATGTAAAAGAGCTAGACACATTTATATGTTTTCTACACATGGCTCTTCTGCCCCTATTATTTGAACCTATAATTAACACGATACTTGAAAAATATATGTCCCAGAGACTTAAATCTTTGGTCTGTCAATGTGCCAGTTGAGCCCTGAATTTCAGCAGAGTTGCAACACATACTCACTCAGGACAACTAACAATGAGATGATGATGGACAATGCCCATCCCAAGGAACAGAGACTATCTGCAACTTCAAACAAGATAGCTCCATCTCTCTGCCCCGTAGGGTCTAAGCCCCCTCTCAATTAGAAGCAGAATGGGCGTCACCATCCCAAAATCTTCAAGTATGGGAAATGAAAACTGGACTAAAGTAAACTTATTATTATTCTACTATAGACTTATTATTATTCTAGCAATGGAAGAACTCTTATCATTGATGTAAAGGCAGCTGCCACGAGAGGTTCTGAGGGATGGGTGAGGGAAGAATAGGTGTAATATGTGGGCATATTTGGGACATTGGATTTGTCCTGCATGACATTGCAGTGACAGATACAAGCCATTGTATATTTTCTCATAACTTACAAAATTGTGCAGGACAGAGTGTAAAGTATAATGTAAACTGTAGTCATGCTCAGTTCAGTGCTTCAACATGGGTTCATCATTGTAACAAATGTACCACACTAATGAAAGATGTTGTTAATGTGGGAAAGTGTGGGAGGGGTAGGGAGTGGTACATATGGGAATCCCTTATTTTTTTATGTAACATTTATGTAATCTAAAGCTTCTTTTAAAATAACAAAAAAAATTTAATTAAAAAAATTTTTAAAGGAAAGACAACATATTAGTGTTACAGAAAGTTTGATAAATGTGAAAAAATGCCCACTCATAATGCTGTTAACACAACTTTTTATATTTATTAGCATGCCTAAATACATTATTTACATGGTCATAGTAATAATATCTTACACTTTTAGTTAATATTTACTTAATTCATGTTCCAGACAGTCTTCATAATAAGAATTATGAAAAGTTTGGTGTAGCCATATTAAGGGAGTACTTGTATTGATTTCAGTTATTAATCAATAGGAATTTATTTCACTACCAAACCATCTAACTAGCTTCTCCTCTAAACCTCTAGACAGAAATACCTTTACTGAACTTAAAAATGGACTCTAATAGAGAGTCCCCTGATCATGTTGTAAAATGATTTCCTAAAATTGTTCCTTTTTAGAAGGCTTACTGTTCTCCAATTGTTGAAAAATTCATTAAATATGGCAATATTTGCTTAATAGTATTCATAGATATTTTTGTGCAAATGAGCATTTTGAATCCCAGATAATTTCTTAATTTCCTAAATGACAAATATTAGGGATTCTCAATTTAATTGTGTAGACAAATAGAACATGCTATAGACAAGTGACAGAGACAAGAGACTTACTGCCAGCAGGGAAGAAGTGTAATAAGGAAGAAAATGCTGAACTTGTTCTAATTCAGAGCCCAGAAGAGCTTTAGGAATGCCTGAGAATTAATCTTTCTATTTATCCAGAGTGAAAGGAGACAATTAAAGTTAAGAAAAATAATATGTAAATGAGCAGATTTTTATTTTCTCCTTAGCAATATTCTAGCCAATTTCCTAATAACTGAAGTTTTATAAAGAAAAATTTAGCCTTAGAACATTTTATTCTTTCACATGGAAAGAAGGGGATTTGAGGCTGCATGTTTAACTTTGATTATAAAATGATGTTTAAATTAAATACAAATGGATAATCATTAAAAATGTCAAACTTGAAAATTAGATATTGAAATTAACATGATGTAATATAATTATTGGTTTATGTGCCTTTCTTCTTCTATTAACCTGGGAATTCTATCAGAGGAAGATTCATCTTTTATTCCTGTCACCAAGAAACACTGTCTGGCAGATAGACAATCAGGAAACGTTTGCTAAATTAGTTTTTTTAATTGTCTTCTAATTTAAATGGAAGTAAAGAATATCAGCTGATGGAATATAAAGCTTACCTCTCTCCTGAACTATACTTCATTCCCTTAATTTCAGCATCTTGAATGTTCTAACTTTGGCAGTTGACAAGGTTAGTCAAGTCATCTTTTGTAATTGATTGGAGATGATATCTCTAGCATTTTTCCTATAATCACTTAGAAATTATATGTAAGTATAGGATTCAAGAAAGCCTATCTATGAAAAAATATGTGGGCATGTTAAGAACTTATATAGAATAGAAAAGAACTAAAATGATTTCTTCCACAACCTCACACTCATTCTAAAGTCAACCTCTTTTAAATATTTATGTTTTTAGCTTTTTTAATGGTTACCTCTACTTTTCGAAACAGTAAGCTTTTGTCTCTTTGCCCAGATTTCTTAGCTTTAGATCATTTTATTAATTTTCTATCCTGAAAGCCTGGGATTTAGCACATTTGAGTTCCTCCTTGAGTACATTATCCTTTTTAATTCTTCTACTGGTTACCTTTGGAACTTTAAATGATAGGCTTATATTTCTATTTCTTGTTCCCTTAACTTCAGTTAGTGTCTTCCCTCCCTGTTGGGAAAGAAAATTCTCTATGGTTTCTCACTTTATGTATGCTGTTGGGTATGCCAAAAATGAGAGGCTCTGACTGCCTTTTTACTGGGTTATATGTGTAGTGAGAACCTGGTGGTATGAGGTAATGTCTCCCTTGGGGCAAAGAGCAGTCTTGCTTAATGTCTGCTATAAAAGATGTAGATTTGCCAAGCTCAGTGTTCCTCAACTATGGTACAAAGTCACACTGCATGTGTGACATTCAGGTAGACCCGTCCATATGGCATCCATATGGAACTTGGGGGGACAAGGGGAACTGACCCAAGTGTGATGCTCATGCCGCTTGCTGGGCTTTGAATGAGTAGTAAGTCCTTTGTCTCTGACCCAGGAGTCTTGGGTTTTCTGCCCACATCTGTGAAACATTAACAGGCTAACTTAACTCGCAAATAGTGTAAAAATCAAATCCCAGACACAACACCCCCCTCTATGTAAGATCATATACAATGAGCTTAGTCTCCCTGTCTTTCCCTCAGCCTCCTTCACTCATATCCAACCAAAGACACATGTTCCCCCTTATATCGGCTATGCTCTAGTTTTTACATTATTATTTCAACATTTACTTCCCATTCTAACTCCTAAATTATATAGTTTTTGCTTAGTCATAATTGGTTGTATAATCTGAAAACCAAAAACAGTTTATATAATTAATAACTATTGAGAATTCAGTGTTCTAGGGTTTTATGTTTTTCTCTATGGGTCTAATGTCCTGCTCCCTGAACCACACTAAGAAGCTTGTTCTTAGCAGCAGAAGACCCTTCAGTAAGAACAGTTGTATCCTTCCTGTAGAGGAAATAGTCTCCTATTATTTCCCTGATATTTTCTTCCATTTTCTCTGTTCTTTCATTCTGTACTTCTTTTAGCTGATTATTGTAATGACTAGGTTGACTGTCCATGGAACTCATTTACCTATTTATCTATTTAGGCCTCTTGTCTTTTGCTCTACATTCTTGAAGGCTCACTTAACCATATGTTCAACAACAGTTTATTGAATTATAAAATTTTCATATCACTTTTCATTTTTAACAATTCTTTCTTGTTCTTATTGTAGCTTGTGCAGCTGTCCAATTCCAGCTTTATGGATATAATGATTTATTGCATCGTTCAGACAGATTCATTAGTTTGTTGTGGTTTTTTTTTTTTTATTTCCATCTATTTCCAGAAGGTTTCCTTTTCTCCGCCCAGGGAAGTTTTTTTTATATTTTTAAAATATTTTCTTTCTTTTACACTGAATTTTTCCTCATAAAACTGTGATTTGGGTTGTGCTAAGATGTACTGGAATATAAAGCCCCCAAATCCTTGCAGTGACACCTTAAAGGGACATCCCAGATTCAGAGTTCCCTGCAGGATCATCTGTGTCCTGGTTTTGACAGACCAAGAGCCCCACTTTGCCCTCTGCCCAATTCTGCTTCCTTTCCCTCAAAAACTTCCTGCACACTACTCTTAACGTCAGAGTCTGCTTCCTGGTAAACCCAACAAGCAACAAATGATTGTTGGCTTCCCAATATTTCAGAATTTAAATTGGGAGTTCGTGTGAGCTGCTTCTGCTATTAGGTAAGAGGGTAGGTTTCCCTATAATCCTCTAACTTGATGGGACACGTTTCTGGAGGGCTGCTTGGCATTTCACCAGATAAGCTTCAATTTAGGGTAGTGAGTTGGGAGATTATTTGCGGAGCGAGTAGCTATATGGTGCCTTGAGGGAGCAGAGGTTCAGGCATAGTAGAAACTTTCAGCAAATAACTGTTTTTGTTTTTTTTTTTACTGACACAGCACAGAGTCCAAAAGAGCAGGAAGAGAGTTCCCATAATGGCTGGTCTCTCAGGGAGGTCAACTGCTCATGTCAGGGTCTATGAGTGACAGCTCTGCACACCCACTTCAGGTTGGAGGGGAGAGACAAATCTGTGCTGCCAAAGGATAGGGAGCATTTATACAACCCAGGGGAAGGGAGCCCTGCCACTGAGAGTTTCCACTCTTTTAAGCAGCTGGAATTGCTTGTTTTATATTTTAGGGTTAAAGGTATGGTCAAACCATTCCATTACACCTAACTTCTACCCCAGGCTGTGGAATGGAAACATAAAGAAATATTTTTCTTTATGGAGTAGGCAAGGGCTGGGAGATGGCTGCTGGTGCATCAGCGATGCTACTGGAGGTGTGGACTTCAAATGCCAGAATGAGGAGGGCACTACTTAAGGGTGTAATAACCACTCTAGAGGTCTTAGCTCCCCCCAAATAAATTTTAGATAAAATGGTTTGGGTTTTCTGAGTGCTTGTTTGTTTGTTTGTTTGTTTTGGGAAGGACTGTGGTAAATCACTGGAGGATAGAGGAATCAACATTTTTATACAAAGAATGTCAATTATTCCTTTGTTTTCAACTCAAATTTTTTCCCCCTCTCTTTATCACATTGCTCCCTAAATCTTTTCCTTGTTTCTAATAGCAGATCAGTTCTCACTGCTACTGGAGTCTCCTCTAGAATATTTTGGGATCTGGTATCCTCTGCTCTGTTTCCTCCATTAACAGTCTGCCACCCTATTTCTACCTTAGAGAAACAGTTTGAAATAGCTTGTTCCCTGATAACACCTTCTTACTATTCTCTTTATTCCATTTAGCTTATAGTTCTATCCTTTTATTTCAATGGGTTCTAAAAATGGATTAGAATTGAAAAAGTACTCAATCTGTTATTCTAAACTGAAACTGCTCAACCAATTTAAACATTATACCATTAAATTGAGATATCATCATTTTTCTATAATGCAGATAGCATCAATAGAATGTGGTAGCAATACCACTGTCCAGAAAATCAGGAGGCTTGCATTCCAGTTCATATTTGCAAATAATTAACCATGTGGCATTGGGCAAGTAGCTCCCCTAGGTCTCATGCTTTGTGCCCCAAATACTGGAGTTATATTACTGACCCAAATGTTTGTTCAAGGATAACTATTTTAAATTTAGGGTACATTTTTTTTTAATTAGATACAAAGCTATGGTGAAAAGAATAAGCAACAAAAGCAAAACCTTTATTTTTCATAACAATTGAAGGCCAATACATTACTTTAATGCTTGTGGGGAGCACCAGATTTGAATATCACTTAGATGTCAACTAGGAGTGTTAGGCTCTAGTAGCCTCATTATGTAGATTGGGATTGGCCTAAATTCTGGGGAAATCACTCATGCTTGTTAGTGCTTTAAATTATCCCTGCATTTATTGGTTCCTCATGTGTCCACAAGCCAGTTAGGAGCCCAAATATTCTCTAACTGTATCTCTGTTTTTCACTCATAAGTGAATTTTTGCATTCATGTATGATTTGATGCAGAAGAGGGGCAATCCATAAGCCTCATTTGCTCTTGATTTGAGCCTCTCAAAACTGTTCTGGCCAGCTTCCCTATTACATGCCAATTAAGCTTATTTTCATGAATCTGAGTCATCTACAATTTATTGAACATAGCATGGAAAAAATTATTTTCAAAAAATGAGCAAAACTGGGGCACAGGTCAGACATGAATAAGGTCTTTATTTAGCAATTGAAGTGTCTAATACAATTCCAGTCTTTTAAATGATAGTCATCTATGTCAGATCTGAGGGGAAATAATACTGTAAAATTTCTGCTCCAGTATATTTGCTGCCAATTATTTTAATAAAGCTTTAGATTTTTATTGTGAATGGATAAGATTTCCATATAACTAGAAATACAGTGTCATAAAATCCCATCAAAGGGAAGGAGTCTCTGAGCTGATAGGGACTAATAATGACCTCTAACTTTGGGACAGAGTTAAACATTTTAGGTTTTCAACTTTACTTCATTGGAATATCTTTGCATATTCATTTTAATTGAATGCCATAATTATTTTTCTAAAATAGTCAAGTAGGAAATATGTAGCAACATTAAAAGCCTTCATTTTAAGGAAACTATAAAACATGGATTATCTTAAAAATGCAGAACAGAAAGAACTTTCCTGGTCATATACTTCCAGATCCCCTAACAAGAGTCTAGTGTGCCCTCAAAATAATAGCCAATACCTAATAGTTTTGACATTGGAAAGTAAACTTTATATCTAAGTAGAATTTATATCTTTACACTTTATTTAATTTCTTTAGTTATGTCATTAGGGGTTTGGACTTTCGGGTCAAATTTAGCTTTGGAAACTGGCTCTATTACTTACTAAGTATGTGAGCCTGGAAATAACCTCACTGTGCCTCAATTTTCTCATCTGTAAAATGGAGATAATGTTTCCTACCTCATTGGGTTGATATAGATAGTACACTCATTTTTACATGTTAATTGCTTAAAAAATGCCTAAGGCATATTCATAATGTAAATATTCACTATAATACCACTACTATAGTGAATATTTACATTACATTAAAACTAGTCTTAAGTACCACTTGTTATAGTCTTTACCAAATTATAAAAGTAAAACTTTACACATTAAATAAAAAAGAACCCCCCCCCCCAAAAAAAGGAGGAGGAAATATAACTCAAGTGGTTGAGCACCTGCTTCCCACATACAAGGTCCTGGGTTCAATCCCCAGTACTTCCTAAAAACAAACAAACGAAAAAACAACTCTCATTGGGGAGCAGGTGGACATCAGTGGATGAGCACCTGCTTCCCATGTATGAAGTCCTGCTTTCATTCTCCAGTACCTCCTATAAGAAAAAAAAATCTATGAAATCAGTAAAATTTATAACAAAAACATCAGTGTAATGTAATGAATGATGTCATATTGCTGAAGTAAATCACTACTCAAAACGTAAAAATGTTAGAGCACAGGTCCTTTTGAATTTGTCATGTCGATTTTTATGATATGCCTTGAGAAAACTCAGCTCTCCCCCCATTCTTCTAGACCAAAAAACCCTCTTTTGTGAAGCACACCAAAATATCATTAGGACACCGATGGCATGTGTGTTTGTGTACTTTGTGCTGTCACTCCAATCCTTGAGACATGACTTAATTCTTTCTATTCTTTTCTCTATCTGTTCTGTATGATTTCATTTGTCTTACCTTCCATTTCACTGATTCTTTCTTCTGCCTGTTCAAATCAGCTCTTGCATACCTCTAGGGTATTTTTACTCTCTACTCTTGTG
>JAQZBX010099613.1:0-11449 GCA_029593785.1 Cabassous unicinctus
GGGAGAGAGATGAGACTTATCCAAGCCTACAGCTGATATTGGAAGCAGCTGGGACCACGGACCCTTAAGAGGAAGAGGAAGCCTGAACTCTTGCAGATGTTGGCAACTATCTTGCTCCAACACGTGGCAACAGACTTTGGTGAGGGAAGAAATTTACGCTTTATGGCCTGGTAACTGTAAGCTTTTACCCCAAATAATACCCTTTATAAAATCCAACAGATTTCTGGCACTTTGCACCTGACCCCTTTGGCTGACTAATACAGCCCCAAACTGGAAACAATCAAAATATCCATCAATAGAAGAACAGATACATAAATTTCAGTGTATTCACATTGGACTCCTATACAGCAATGAGAATGAATTAACTACATCTACGTAGAGCATCACAAATAAATTTCACAAACATAATGTTGAACAAGAAAAATAAGGCACACACAAAAATACACATACTGTATAATTTCATTTATATGAAGTTAAAAGCCAGCAAACCTAATCTGTGGTGTTAGAAGTCATGATAGTAGTTGTTCAGGAAGGAGATAGTCCTTGGGAGGTGTCATAAGGGGGGCTTCTGTGAAATGGGAGTGTTGGATTTCTTGATCGGGTGGCCATTTCAAGGTTATGTTCACCTAAGCTGCACATTTATGAAATTTACACTTATTTATATGTATCCATGCCATGAATTTAGCAGGGACCATGTTAATCTCTGTATTGTTCTAATTTTGGTTTACATACTGTCAAGGTGAATCCCATGTATATGTTTTAAGTCAATTTTTAAAATTTTTAAATAAAATATTTTATTTATTTAACTCCCTTTTGTTTCTATTCCACCAACCAGCTTTCTGAATATGATTGGTTTCTTAAGGGAGAGAAAATTTAGCCATTATTACATGGGTATTCCATTCTTTTTAAGTTATGCATTAATTAATTTAACAAATACAAACAGCCTGCTCTGTACTGAGTTTTCTGCTACGTGGAGTAGGAATAATGATGAATAAACTCAGACGTGGTGCCTGATACATGGGCTTTTGCAGACGTGGTATAGGAGGTACTAATGAAACAATCACAAAACAAGCACTATTTTTTATTTTTTACAATTTTTACAGTGAATACATAACTGGCTTTCAGGGTCTATATATCAGTCTTGCAAAATTCATTACTCTTCTGAGTAACTTTTTCTCCCACAGGGACCCCAGATTGCAAAAACTGATCTGTTCCATGGGGTCTATTACCACATAGAGGTGGAAAAAGTCCAGAGGTGAAGTCCAGAGTGGCCAGTTCTCCCTGAGCGCTATGCTAACTGGATATGTGAATCTAAACACATGCTGCCTGATTTCAGCCCCAGGGTTTGTTTTGTTTTTATTTGTTGTTTGTTTTAATCTCAAAATTTTTTATTATACATTTATGTCTTATTGTTGAGTGTTCCATATAGAGTAAATTTCTATAGCATGCATTCTATTCTTTACAATGAATGCCCTTAAAGAATCAAACTAGACATTTTTAAGGAAATGAAGTTAAACCAAGCAGGACCAACCAATATCCGGGGCCCTTGCTGGGCACAGGACTGCCCCATCTGGGTGAGTCAGCCATCACTCAGCAGTAAACTGGTATAGGACATTGATTGTATTGGTACAAAACATGAGAGTGTAATGAGATATGTTCAGTGACTCAGTTTTTAATTTCACTGGTATGCAGGGAGAGGTTGTAATGGAGATAAGGGCAAGCCGCCTAGAGTTGTCCAGGAAACTGGACCCTGGGTTGTCTTGGGCTGGCTGTGGCCGCCGTCCTGTGCGAGGAGGCCAGCACGTTCAGCTCTGGGGCAGGGTGAGCAGATGGGGTGGGGGAAGGGGGAAAAATGTGTCAGACTCTAGGGTGGGAAGTGAGAAGGGTGAGGGGGTAGGTGAAGGCAAGGGAGGAGCAGAGGGGAGGTGATGGTGACCAAAACTTCAAGGGGTCTTTTGCCCAAGTAAATAAAATAGCTGTTTGAAAAAGAGAGCATTTCAATGGTGTATTAGTCAGCCAAAGGGGTGCTGATGCAAACTATCAGAAATCTGTTGGCATTAATGAAAGGGTATTTATTTGGGGTAGAAACTTACAGTTACCAGGCCGTAAAGCATAAGTTACTTCCCTTACCAAAGTTTATGGCCACGTGTTGGAACAAGACAACTGCCGATGTTTGCCAGGGTTCAGGTTTCTTGGGTTCCTCTCTTCTTGGGGCTCCGTTTCTCTCTGGGCTCAGCTCCTCTGTTTCCTCCACAAGGTCAGCTGTAGACTATGAGGCTCTCTAGCCTTTGCCTCTCTCCACAAGTCCAACTGTGAACTGTCAAGTGAACGGCTCTGTCTCTTTTTCTGGGGCCTTCTCTCCTTCCTCATGAGCAAGCTCCTCTGTGTGCTTACTTCCCCGGGCTCCCACATTAAAACTCATCATCAGAACTCCAACATCAAAACTCCAACCAACTCCTCTGCTCTGCCATGTAGTTACTGATGTGGCCCAATCAAAGCCCTAATCATAACTTAATGACGCCCAGAGGAACAGAGCGTTCACAAGCATAATCCAATATCTATTTTTGGAATTCATAAATATATCAAACTGCCACAAATGGTATCAACTTTTTGTTGATGGTGGTGGTGGTCACGGTGAGGAAACCTTCAGTAAAGCCCAAAGGGTTTTGTACATTTTGCCATTTCTTAATTAACCTAGGGGATTATCCATGGCCGTGTTAATGACTACTCTTGTATTGTGCCTGGCAGTTAATTATTCTCTGTTGTCCTCATAAGTGATTCTCAGAACAGACAGTGTGGGTGGTCTGAAGAAGTCTGGGTGAAGGAAGGTGGGAATCAATGCCTCTAGTCCTTGGGTATAAAAACAACAACTTGAAACCTCAGAGAAATGCTTTCCTTGGCCCCATCACCTGTACTTCTCCCCCCTCCGTCCCAGGGAGCGTCATGCAATTTCCCAGGCCAATTTAGAGTATGGTGCTCCCCCCCGGCCAGTGGTTATTTGCAAGACTGTTGTGGAAGGAAACTGGGGGCCCTGGAGGAACTATTCCCTAGATCCAGGCTTGGCCATCTGCTATGCATTCCACACACATGTAACATGGATGGTCACACATGCACCATGGTGCCATCCAGCAGTTCCTGGTTCATCTCTGCGTGGATGCTGTGGAAGAGCAGCCCATCCACCTCCATGCCCACGTTGCCTATGACTCCACTCTGGACTTTGTGCTATACCACGATGTCCAGTATTTTTCTTTCCTTAGTGATGGCTGGGAGGTCCTGAGTCCAGTTCTGCTCCCCAGGTGCTCTGGGAGGTCCAACTGCCTTCCTCAGGTAGCATCCATGGACCTCACATAAGTTCAGGATGAACCATGCACAGGCCAAAGCATATCCTTCCCAGTTAGAGACACCAGTGATGACAGCAAAGTTGGCCTCCACATCATACGTGATGACAGCTCCGTTTTGAAGGTGCCTTCTCACAGCCTCCTTGACTTTGCTCATCCCCTATAAGATCACGTTCTCCAGTCACAGATGCAGTGCCCTCTATACTGGTGTCGCAGGCCACGGGAGACGCAGGTATCCTCAAATTGTTTTAATTCTCAAATTCTTCACCAGCTCAAACAACAAACACATCTATACATATTCTTTTTCTTTAATTGTGGTAAAATTTCCCATTTTAACCATTTTTAAGTGTACATTTCAGTGGTATTAATTATATTCATAATGTTTTGCACCATCACCACCATCCATTACCAAGACTTTTTGTGACTCCAAACAGAAACTCTGTAGTTTAACTATCCATTCCACCCTCTCCCCGGCCCCTCGTAACCTCCTATCTATGAATTTGCTTATATTAGATATTTCATATAAGTGGAATCATACAATATGTGTCCTTTTGTGTCTGTTTATTTCACTTAGCATAATGCTTTCAAGTTTTATCCCATGTTGTAGCATGTATTCATACTTCATTTCATTTTATGGCCAAATAATATTCCATTGTATGGATATACCATGTTTTGTTATTCTTTCATCAGTTGATGGACATTTGGGATGTTTCCACTTTTTGTCTATTATGAATAATGATACATAATATTGAATATTGGCATACAAATTTTTGTGTTGACATATGTTCAATACATACCTAAGACTATGTGATGGTTAGGCTAATGTGTCAGCTCAGCCAGGTAATGATGCCCAGTTGTTTGGTCAAGCAAGCGCTGGGCTAATTGTAGTACAATGGAGCTTCATGAACTTTAATCATCAGTGAGTTGATTGCATATATGGCTGATTACATCTACAATCAACTAAGGAGATTGCCATCAGCAGTGAGTGGCATATCATCCAATCAGTTGAAGGCCTTAAAAGGAGATGTGATTTCAGCATTCAGAGAATCCCCGTCTCTACTTCAGATAGCCAGCATCTCCTGGGGAATTCAATGAGGACCTTCATCTTAGTCCCTGGCTTGCAGCCTGCACTGTGGAATTTGGTCTTGTGCATCCCCACAGTCGCATTTTATAAAATCTCATACTATACTATTTAAAGATATCTCCTGTCGGTTCTGTTTCCCTAGTGAACCTTGACTAATACAGCTTGGTACTGGGAATGGTTCTTGAGAAACAGAATCTTAAAAATGGGATTTCTGAATTGGCTCTGGGATTTTTGCAATTGGCTCTCTAATTAGATTCAAGAGCACTAATGAGTCAGTTTCCAATACTCAAGAGGCCACTGACAGTCCATAGCATGAGTTGGCAATAGAGATACACAAAATATCACCACTAGATATGATGACTTCCATGTTTATAAGAGGCAAAGATCTGGGTGTGAGTGCTTTTTTTTTTTTTAATTTATTTATTTATCTATTTGTTTTTTTATTCCCCCCTCCCCCTTTTTGTTTGCATTCGCTGTCTGCTGTCTGTGTCCATTTACTGTGTGCTTTATGTGTCTGCTCGTCTTCTCTTTAGGAGGCACTGGGAACTGATCCTGGGATCTCCCATGTGAAGGGAAGTGCTCAATTGCTTGATCCACCTCAGCTGCCATGCGAGTGCTTTTAACACCTTAACAGAGTTTTGTGGAGCTAAAAGTTACAATGATGTTGGCTGGCTGTCCCTAAATATGCTAGATACAGTTACAAAAGAAAGGGAGTAGCTGAAGGATTCAAATTTGCAACTTAAGTGCCCCATGAATGATGTGAAAGTTTCTATGTGTGCTCTGAAAGAAAATCTTGTTCCATGCAGTTGTAGACTTAAGATCACTGGAAACCAGACTCAGAGTCTCACTGTATGCGTAGCAAAGTTACAGCAGAAACTAAAATCTCAACTTTGCAGGTGTTGCTTTTAAAATGAAGGCATTGACTGGAAAGGAGTGGAATCCTGAGGATTGGGATGGAGGCATATGGGTTGATGATGATGGCAGTGGGAACACTGAAACCCTAAATTCTGCTGAGACTGCCAGATCGAACTGTAATGTTCTACCCTGAGGAGACCACCCAATATCAAGCCTGCATCATCCAACCTCCAGCCTGCCCCAAGGAGTCTTGACCTCCGCCCTACCCTGAGGAGGGTACCACCCAACCACAGCCTATACTACCCAACCTCTACTCTACCCTGAAGAGACTGCTATCCAACCCTCACCTGAAGAGATTAATCCTGTCTCACCAGATGAAACTGCAAGGGAATGCCCTGAGGTAACTAGCTTGCAAGAAACTTCTAATTCTTCTCCTTACCTGCCCACCACCACCCCTCTTCTCTTCCAGTCCCATAGCTCGACTAAAAGCACAAGCCCCCAAAGGCAAAGTACAAAGTGTGACCCATGAGGAAGTATGCTATACTCTAAAAGAATTGCATGAGTTTTCCAATTTATATAGATAGAAATCAGGAGAATATGTGTGGGAATGAATATTAAGGGTATGGGATAATGGTGGAAAGGATATAAAGTTGGATCAGGCTGAATTTGTTGATATGGGCCCATTAAGCAGCAATTCTGGATTCAGTGTTGTAGCTTGAGGAGTTAGAAAGGTCTCTAACAGTTTGTTGGGGTGGCTGGCTGAAACATGGACCAAAAGATGGCCAACGATGCCTGAGGTCAAGATGCCCGATTTACCCTGGTATACTGTAGATGAGGGGGTCCAAAGACTTACAGAGATTAGAATGCTAGAATGGATTTACCACTTAAGACTGCCCATCCACCCCAGGAATGTCCAGAGGACGCACCTTTCACCAGGACTGTGAGGAATAAATTTGTGAGACTAACTCCATATTCTATGAAGAGCTCTGTGGTTGCTCTTCTTTATAGGTCAGATATTACTGTGGGAACTGCTGTCACAGAACTAGAATCCTTAAACACTATGGGGATGATCAGATCTCAGGCTGGCAGAAGCCAAGTAGTAGCACTTAATCGCCAAAGACAAGGTGGGCGTGGCTACCACAATGAAAGGCAGACATTAAAGCAGCAATCAAGGGTCTGAGTCACATAGACCTATGGCATTGGCTAATAGATCATGGGGTACCTAGAAGTAAAACAGATGGGCAGTCTACTAAATTTCTACTTGATCTGTATAAAAAGAGGAGTTCTAGGTCGAGTGAACAAAACCCTAACTTGAATTACAGAAACAGAAAGTCATGGCCCCTTAATCAATTCCCAGACTTGAGACAGTTTACAGACCCAGAGCCCCTTGAATGAGGGGAAGGTCAGGTCCCTTTGGGGAAGGATCCTGTTATACTTCCAAAAATTTATACTGTTAATCTTCCTCCCAGCTTTCCCCAAAGAGTCCTTTGGTCTTTTACCATGGTAACTGTGCGTTGGGGAAAAGGAAATTATCAGACATTTTGGGAATTATTACACTGGCTCAGAAGTGACATTAATTCCAGGAAACCCTAATGTCACTGTGATCCACCAGTCAGAGTAGGGGCTTATGGAGGTCAGGTGATCAATGGAGTTTTAGCTCAGTTCCATCTCATAGTGGGTCCAGTGGAGTCCTGGACCCATTCTGTGGTATTCCCCAGTTCCAGAATGCATAATTGGAATAGACATACTCAGCAACTGGCAGAAGTCCCACACAGGACCCTGACTTGTGGAGTAAGGACTATTATGGTAGGAAAGGCCAGGTGGAAGACATTGGAACTGCCCCTACCTAGCAAAATAGTAAATCAAAGGCAATACCGGATTCCTGGAGGTATTGCAGAGATTAGTGCCACCATCAAGAATTTGAAGGATGCAGGGGTTTTGGTTCCCACCACATCCCCATTCAACTCTCTTATCTGGCCTGTGCAGAAAACAGATGGATTTTGGAGGATGACAGTGGATTATCGTAAACTTAACCAGGTGACAACTCCAATTGCAGCTGCTGTTCCAGATGTGGTATCATTGCTTGAGCAAATCAACACATCCCCTGGTACCTGGTATGCACCTTGATCTGGCAAATGCTTTTTTCTCAATTGTCGTTAGTAAGGACCACCAGAAACAGTTTGCTTTCAGCTGGCAAGGCCAGTAATGTACCTTCACTGTCCTGCCTCAGGGGTATATCAAGTCTCCAGCCCTATGTCATAATATTGTCGACAGGGACCTTGATCGTCTTTCCCTCCCACAAGGCATCACACTGGTCCACTATATTGGTGATATCATGCTGTCTGGACCTAGTGAGCAAGAAGTAGCAACTAGTCTAGACTTATTGGTAAGGCATTTGTATGAGAGAGGGTGGTACATAAATCCAACAAAAAATATAGGGGCCTTCCACCTAGGTGAAATTTCTAGGTGTCCAGTGGTGTGGGGTATGTCAAGATATCCATTCTAAAATGAAGGATAAGCTGTTGCACCCGGCCCCTCCTACAACCAAAAAAGAGGCACAATGCTTAGTTGGCCTTTTTGGATCTTGGAGACAACGTATTCCTCATTTGGGTGTACTACTCTGGTTCATTTACTGAGTGACCAGAAAAGCTGCTAATTTTGAGTAAGGACCAGAATAAAAGGAGCCTCTGAGACAGGTCCAGGCTGCTGTGCAAGCTGCACTGCCAATTAGGCCATATGATCCAGCAGATACAATTGTGCTTGAAGTGTCAGTGGCAAATAGAGATGCTGTCTGGAGCCTTTGGCAGGCCCCCATAGGAAAATCACAACACAGACCCTTAGGATTTTGGAGTAAAGCCCTGCCATCCTCAGCAGATAACTTCTCTCCTTTTGAGAAACAGCTTTTGGCCTGACACTTTGCCTTAGTAGAGACTGAATGCTTAACCATGGCCAACCAAGTTACCATGAGACCTAAGTTGCCTATCATGAGCTGGGTATTGTCTGACCTACCAAACCATAAAGTTGGGTGTGCACAGCAGTACCCTATCATAAAGTGGAAGTGGTATGTACAAGATAGGGCTCCAGCGGGTCTTGAAGGCACAAGTAAGTTGCATGAGGAAGTGGCCCAAATGCCCAAGGTCACCACTCCTGCCATGTTACCTTCTCTTTCCCAGCCCATAGCTATGGCCTCTTGGGGAGTTCCTTACAATCAGTTGACTGAGGAAGAGAAAATTTGGGTTGGTTTACAGGTGGTTCTGCACGATATGCAGGTACCACGTGAAAGTGGACAGCTGCAGCACTGCAGCCCCTTTCTGGGATATCTCCGAAGAACAGTAGTGAGAGGTAATCCTCCCAGTGGGCAGAACTTCGAGCAGTGCACTGTTTGTTCATTTTGCTTGGAAGGAGAAATGGTGCATTGCACACTGATTCATGGGCTGTTGCCAATAGTTTGGCTGGATGGTCAGGGACTTGGAAGGAACATGATTGGAAAATTGGTGACAAAGAGGTCTGGGGAAGACGTATTTGGATAGACCTTTCTGAGTGGGCAAAAAACACGAAAATATTTGTGTCCCACATGAATGCTCATCAAAGAGTGACTTCAGCAGAGGAAGATTTTAATAATCAAGTGGATAAGATGACCAGTTCTGTGGATAATACTTAACCTCTTTCCCTAGCTACTCCTGTCATTGCCCAAATGGGCTCATGAACAAAGTGGCCATGGTGGTAGGGATGGAGGTTATGCATGGGCTCAGCATCATGGACTTCCCCTCACCAAGGCTGACTTGGCTACAGCCACTGCTGAGTGCCCAATCTGCCAGCAGCAGAGACCCACACTCAGCCTCTGATATGGCACCATTCCCTGAGGTGATCAGCCTGCTACCTGGTGGTAGGTTGAGTACATTGAACTACTTCCATCATGGAAGGGATAGCGATTTGTTCTAACTGAAATAGACACATACTTTGGATATGGGTTTGCCTTCCCAGCATGCCATCCTTCTTCTAAAACTACCATCCATGGACTTACCGAATGCCTTATTCACTGCAATGGTATTCCACACAGCATTGCTTCTGATCAAGGAACCCCACTTTACAGCAAATGATGTGCGGGAATGGGCACATGCTCATGGAATTCACTGGTCTTATCATGTTCCCCATCATCCTGAAGCAGCTGGATTGATAGAATGGTGGAATGGCCTTTTGAAGACTCAATTATGGTGTCAACTAGGTGGCAATACCTTGCAAGGCTGGGGCAGTGCTCTCCAGGATGCTGTGTATGCTCTGAATCAGCACCCACTCTATGGTGCTGTTTCTCCCATAACCAGGATTCACGGGTCCAGGAATCAAGGGGTGGAAATGGGAGTGACACCATTTACTATTACCCCTAGTGACCCACTAGGAAAATTTTTGCTTCCTGTCCCTGCAACCTTAAGCTCTGCTGGTCTTTATGTCTTAGTTCCAAAAGGAGTAGTGCTTCCACCAGGGAACACAGCAATGATTCCATTGAATTGGAAGTTAATACTGCCACCTAGCCACCTTGGGCTCCTCATGCCTCTGAATCAAAAAAGGCAAAGAAGAAAATTACTGTACTGGCTGGGGTGATTGATTATGAATATCAAGGGGAAATAGGACTGCATCAACACAATGGAGGTAAAGAAGAATTTGCCTGGAATACAGGAGATCCCTTAGGGCATCTCTTAGTCCTACCATGCCCTGTGATTAAAGTCAATGGAAAATAGCAACGACCTAATCCAAGCAGGACTAATAATGGCCCAGAATCTTCAGGAATGAAAATTTGGGTCACACCACCAGTCAAAGAACCACTGCCAGCTGAGGTGCTTGCTGAGGGTAAAGGGAACATGGAATGGGTAGTGGAAGAAGGTAGTGATAGATATGAACTGCAACCACGTGACTAGTTACAGAAATGCGGGCTATAAATGGTCATGAATATTTCTTCCTTGTTTTGCTAGGAGTATGTTTGTATATGTACATAAAATGAATATCTTTGTTTTTTTCTCTATCTTTTCCCCTTATCATATAACATAAGTTGTATTAGTTTCATGTTGTAGTATTTAAGGATGTCAGGTTTAGGAGTGAACATTTCCCAAGGACAAGCACCCTATTCTGGATTTAGTGTGTTCCTGGTTGTATGCAGGACAGTTGAGTATTAGGCAAAAAAATTATCTTTATCTTCGTATCTATCTATCTATCTATCTATCTATCTATCTATCTATCTAATGTCTATTATTGTTTTTATTTAGAGACTAAGAAAACTTTAAGGTGATGTGTATGCCTGCCAAGTTGGCAAAGGGTGGACTGTCATGGTTAGGTTAATGTGTCAACTCATCCAGGTAATGATGCCCAGTTGTTTGGTCAAGCAAGCGCTGGGCTAATTGTAGTACAATGGAGCTTCATGGACTTTAATCATCAGTGAGTTGATTGCATATATGGCTGATTACATCTACAATCAACTAAGGAGATTGCCATCAGCAGTGAGTGGTATATCATCCAATCAGTTGAAGGCCTTAACAGAAGATGTGATTTCAGCATTCAGGTAGAGAATCCCCATCTCTAATTCAGATAGCCAGCTTCTCTTGGGGAATTCAATGAGGATCTTCATCTGAGTCCCTAGCTTGCAGTCTGCCCTATGGAATTTGGACTTGTGCATCCCCACAGTTGTGTGAGACAATTTTATAAAATCTCATACTATTTACAGATATCTCCTGTTGGTTCTGTTTCCCTAGATAACCCTGACTAATACAGACTAGAATGAGTGAGTCATATAGCAACACTATCTTTAACCTTTTGCAAACTTCCAGGCTGTGTTCCAAAGGGGCTGCACCATTTTACATTCCCATCAACTTTGTACAAGTGTTCCAGTTTTTCCACATCCTTGTCAACATTTGTTATTTTCTGTCTTTTAGATTATAGAATTCTAGTGGGTGTGAAATAGTATCTCATTGTAGTTTGCCCTAGTGGCTACTAATGTAGAGATCTTTTTATGTGCTTTTTGATCATTTGCATTTTTCCTTTGGAGAAATATCTATTCAGATTCTTTGCCTATTTTTAAAATTGGGTTATTTGCCTTTTTATGTTAAATTGTAAGAGTTCTTTATATATTCTGGATAAGACTTCCTGTTTTTCTTTCATTCTTTGGGTTATCTTTTCACTTTCT